>JARVGP010000984.1:0-24482 GCA_029876185.1 Mansonella ozzardi
ATCATGGATACACTACATTACTACGATATCTCATCCTGCCGATTATGGATACACCACATCACTACGATATTTCGTCCTGTCGATCATGGATACCTCTCTCTTATTTCCTTTCTCTTCCCCCTCTTCTTTCTTCTCTCCCATCTACTTTATTATTTCAACCAGTTTTTAATTTTGCTTTTAAATTATAGTAATTTATTTCATATTATAAATTATTCATTGAAAAATTAAATCGAAATTTTTTCATATTTTCGACTAAATTTCGCAAAACAATTACAAAATAGTATTTAACTGTTCTAAAAATTTTCATTTGAAAATCGCAAAAATTATTTCATATTTCAACGATCGATTAATGAATGAGAAATTTTAACATCACAAGTGCTTTCTGTTTCTAATTCTTTTACAATTTTGTTTAAGAACTTCAGACTGATTTTTGACTATTTTCAAAACTTTTATTAAAATTTGAAGACCAGTCCTTGATATTTTTAAAATTTCCACGCGAATGAATGCACATTTTAACATTGGAATTGTTTCCTGTTTTTGATTCCTTTTTAGAATTTTGATTTAAAAGTTTGCCGAAGTTATTTTAAATACAACTTTTCATTGATGATAATTAATAATTAGGTTTTTCCTATTTTTAATTATCTTTGAAATTTTCATAAAGATCCCTAACAATTATCCTCTATTGCTAGTTAGCTTATCAGTTAAAAACACCGAGAGTTTTCATCTTCAGATTTGTTATTTGAAATTGTTATAATTTTATCATGTTGTACAGTATTTAAATGACATTATAACTTTCCTCTTTTTTCAGTAATTTTCAAAATCTGCGCCTGGAAGCTCTATCAGTTAATTTAACATCGATTCAGTGATATGATTTTTGAAAACAGACGCCTTTGTTTCCTTCTTGCCATTCATTATAATTATAAAATCATTTTTAAAATTTTTTTTGTCATCTGCAAAAGGAAAAAAGAAAATGCATGTAAATTCATCAAGTAATGTATGATAAAAGTTAATTTTACATGGCTTTATTAACCAGTATGCATTATTTGATAAAAAAGTATGTAATTTGTGACCTAATTTAAAATTAATTAGATTTCAATTTGAAGTTGTAATAAAAGGAGTGAGCATGAATAAATTAGGGCAATTTGTCTGAAACATTTTTTAGTAACTCATAACAAATTTTATTTTTGCATTTCGCTGAAAAGGAAAGAATAAATATTATGAATGAAATTAATATCAAATTTTTAAACAAATGAAATGAATAAAATATTTCTGTAGGTTTTCAATTATAATAACATTTCTCAGAAACATTTATTTGTTTTCGAATGTTTAAAGAAGAAATTTTTGAATAAAATTTTATTTAAAGAATTTTTTTTACAATAATTTTTGTCACAAATATTCATCATCTACATGATGATAATACAATGAAACATGACTATTGAAAGGATTTATTAATAAATCAATTGATAGATGAGAGAGATTTAGTGATACAAATTATTTGCAATTGATATTATATTGTCATTTAAAGAATTTTCTCTGATTTTCATCGGAGAAATTTATTTTGGCAGTCACCGCAAGAATTTATTCTCTAAACTACACTGATCATCTGCAGTTATCACTAATATTATTATTATTAACCATCTTGCTTTAATTTGTCTTTAATTTTTCTTATCGTTATCTTGCTTTAATTTAATTTGTCGTTTTGAGCAGAAACTTTCTGCACTTTGTTATCATACTGTGATAAGAGGTATAGTAGTGATTATTAGTATTGCTATGTCATTATCACTATTATTAGCACTACTTATAGTAGTTGTAGATTGTTTTGGAAACTTCTTCACTTTATATTATCAAATTTTACATCGCTTTATCGAATTACATTTTTTTGAAATGAAATAATAGTAGTTGTTTAAAATAAAGTTATTTAAAGGAGATCAGATAGAAAGTATACCGAAATTTATATTTTTGAAAGAATATCGAAATTCTCGAAAAAATAGTTGCGCTGTGTGATGTGCACGGATTATCCAAGACTTTATTAATTCTATTAATTAGCAGGTTGTTTTAGAAGAAACCTTTTTCACTTTATATTATCAAATTTTACATCACAGGAAGAAAATAGGAAAGTTATACTGGGAAAGAAAACAGAAAAGTATGTTGCCGATTTCTATATTACTTCCAAATGCATGCCATGGCTAAATTTATTAGCTCATTCTTCTGAAAGATTGGTTAAATATTATTTGTAATGCTTTGTTTTTCAAAAAAAAAAAAATGAATTAAGTCTCAACATAAGTGTGTAATTACATTCATCGCAAACTATCCTTTCCGGATTTTTATTTCATTATTTTTCAAGGTGAGAAAAATCCTTTTTTAAGTCTTGCCTTAAAATGTAAATATTTTGAGTAATAGCAAGTATTTGTTTTTCCTGAATTAGAATAGTAATATTTTAGATTAAAGTCTGAAAAAATTAGATGAAAAATTATTCCATTATTTTGAATGATCTTTTTTTAACTTCGTTATTTTACTTTTCCAGTCATCATTTTGTCGAAATGGTATCAATCATTATTGAAGCACCGATGTATGTATGTGTATAGATGTGCATATGTGTGTGTGTGTGTGTTAGACGCTAACATTTTTCGAGCAGATGTTAATGTTTCATCAAATAATGTGTCGTTTATTTAGCGAATTAATTTAAATTTTATTGGAATAATTTATTCATTTTAATGTATTTGATTAAAATTAAAATTATTTAAAACTCTTCTTCTCTCTTTTGTTTTTTTTTTAAATATTTTGCTGAATTCAATTTCACATGAGTGAGTAAAATTAATTAAATTTAACAAATTTATGAGTAAAATGAAGAGGAAAGAGTGGAAATTTTTACTTTTTTAAAATTTACTAAACAAAAATGATTTCTATAAGCAAACATAGAAGCGAAGCATTAGATGATCTGTTGTAAAATTGTTTTAATTTTTCATTGGTCATTTAATTCACAATAATTCTCAATTCTTAATCATTGAAATCATTGGTATGCTAATTCTTATAGACGATTGATTATTGTTCATTATCATCTGGTTAATACAAGAATTATTCAACATCAATTAGATAGAGAAATGTCAATGATAATGAGTAAGTAATGGAATGGGCAAATAACGTAAACAGCATATTAAATAAATATTATACTTGATTTATTGAATGAGAAATGTGATAAACAACTAATTAAACAAATTTTTTAAAGGAGACGACTAATGCAATAAACTGATACAATTTCATTAGAAAACTAATTAAATGAATGAGAAAATTAGCTGCAATTTTTACATTTCTAAACTGTTGAAAATTATTTTTCAATTACTTAAATTAGTTTTGCTTAGCATGAAGTTGAATCACTTTTCTATTCTTTCAAGATTTCAAATGTTATTTAATTCATTTTGAGCACCTGTCTTCTAATCCATGGCCTGTATTCTAAAAGAGGTGGAAAATTTTATTGATTAAAATTTTCAAAATTTGTAAGCTGCTAAAATGAGAACGAGCAATTTTTTTTTGCCAATGAATAACTCATAATTCATTTTCAATGCTTATTGTTATTTGCAATAATTATTACATTTGATTGATTTAACCTTGAAAAAAGATTTGTTATTGTTATTACAATGCTTGCAAATATAACTACAGTAACGATGATAAGACGAAAAAAAACTACAACAATAGTTATAACTGCATTGGTAACACGTGCTGCTATAATAGTTCAAAACAGCAGCAATATTGATACACCTGCAATAATTTATAAAACAAGAAGAAAGAACCCCTCAAACAACCTGTTCTTCTTGTATAACACGAATTACTTTAATACTACTGACATCCTTTTTTTCAAAAAAAAATTAAACTTTAGTGAGAAATTTACTAAAACATCTGATAATTGATAACTTCGAGCACTACTAAAAATAACATTTTCCTCCTGCTTGAGCCTTTAATTTTTTATTTGTCTTGCAGTCTTTCTTGTAATTTTGCAATCTTTCTCAAACATTCTGTTTCTTTATTTCTTTACAAGTTGAACAATTTATTCTTAGCAACAAACATTTGTTACGTTGAAGTTATTTTTTCGTCTCATTTCATTTTCATCAGTGAAAATGATTGCAACTTTTTAATTCCTATAATTTATCAATTGAAACTTAACACATCAAACGTAACTAAATTTTGCAAGATTATTTAATAATTTTTATTTCGTATTATTATTTTTTTTTCTTTTGCATTCTGCTTTTCGATAAAACTATGATTACTTAATTTCAATATTATTAATTAACAAATAATGGCAATTACAATTAAATTTGATAAAATTTCATTATTTTTAGCACTGTACTTTTTTTTCGCATTAATCATTTGTATCTTAAAATTATATTATTTAATTTTGTTAAATGAAATATGAATAGTAACAGCATAGCACGATAAAAAATTAAGCTTTTTTATTGAATAAATTTTCTATTTATTCACAACTAATGATCGTAATTTTTAATTAAATATGATAAAACAGCTAGATCAATTATTATTATGAATTAAAATAGAGATAATTTAAATCTGATAATATTTAAAGTTACATACTTGGAAACAATAAATTAATTACTAATTTTTTTTTTTACAACTAATTCCAATATACATTTGTTCCCAGAAGTTTATTTTAAAATGATTAATTGAGGAAGAAAAAATCATTTTTTCTTTCTCTATCAATATCAATAGGTCAAATAAAGTTTAAAGCACATCCACTCTACTTATCATCTCTATTTTCCCACTTCCGTTCTCTATCTTTCTCTCTCTAGCATTTTTTATTCTTCAAAACGATTTCTTCAAATGAATTTGCCTATTTTAAATAAAATTTCATTGCAGCAAATTTTAAATTCAAAAAAAAATTTTTTTTCAATATTTTGTCCTAATTGTTTTGTAGATGCCATCGTTGAAGGAATTCTTCGAGAGCAGTGTACATCGATTGCAACGACGAATTGGTGGTGAAACATTAATTTCATCATTGATAAAGAAAAAAACAACAACAATTTCTTCAGAAAATTGCTGTCAATTTACAGATGAAATATGGTCATCTTCCAAATTCATTTGCTTTTTTCAAAATTATTTTAATATTATTAATTGACCTCATTTATCGATTAAAAACTGTCAATTTTGTCAGTTCATTTTTTTTTTCTTTTCCAAATTTTCATTGTTTTTTTGTTTGAAATAAAAAATACAAAAATTTTTTAAGGAATGCAATATTTGTGCAGTGTTCACCATTTGATTTATATTCATGGCGTCGTGTGAACAAAAATTTCAAACGTTTAATTGATAATCGTTTCAATAATATCCTCTATTTGTATTCTGATCGAAGGAATATTGCATCAATATTAGGCCAAGAAAGTAGTAGTAGCGGTTAGAGTATTTTGTTTTAAAGATTTTCATCTCAAACAATCAATGAAATTTAATAAATTATTTAGTGATACTTCTCCTGTGTTTGCTAGTATATTTTGTTTTATATTATAGATTTATAAAATTCCGTTAATTACCCGCAGTTATACATCAGAATTTTAAAAATTATGTGTATTCATCAAAAAAATTTAATTGAATTCGATTTTTTTATGTAATTAGCTCTTTGATTTTTAATTAATTTGAGTTTTTGAAAAATTTAATATTCAGGTAATTTTTATCGTCATCGTAGTGCACAAATATTGCTAAAGTTGGATACTCATAGCGCCATGTTTATTGTTCATGAAAGATGGACACCAAAAGATATCAGCAAATTGTTTCAAGCTATACAACTGTTAGCACCATCAATTCGAAACGTTTCGGTAAAAATTAATTTTTCTTAGTTTGAATTAAAAATATTTTTTAAATTATCAATTATCGTTGTTATTATCACTCTTATCATTATCATTATCAGCTTGATATGGGCATCGTTGAATTAATAACAGCTGGCTTATCAAGTATGGATTTTAATCGATGGCACTCTTTTCAATGTTATCTAAAAACATTGGATGGACAAGCTGCTGAAGATTCCGTACATGTACAGTGTGTACCATCAACCTATAAAAAAACATTCTTTCCAAATGTTACTGAGGTTGTAATTCAGTTATTAACAAATCAATGAATTAATTTAGCAATTAGCTTATTTCATTTGTTTATGATTATCTTCATTTTCCTTATCTTACTTCAATAATTGTTTTGTAAATCACAATGTTTTCCGTATAATATAGCAATAGTATCTGTGGGCAAGTTAATATGGAAATGAATTTAGGATTTTTTACTTTCATTTTTTTTTCAAAATTGAAATCGATGATGAATTGGATTACTCAAAATTAAATATGATAAATATAAAAAATATTCGTTCAAATTTCTTTTTTATGTTTTGCTTCTTGAAATGTTTTTAATTATTAAATGATTAAAACTGAAATTAAATTAGCTCTCAAAATTTACTTGCTTTTTGTTAAAAAATGAAAAATGTCGCATAAAATTAATTTTATTTCTTTAAATGTTTTAATTTAATAAAGTTTTTCTTAAACGAAAAAAAAAATTACAGTTTACGGTTCAAATCGGTGAACGTGACTATTCGACGTTAACACGTCTGATGGATTATTCGGTCGATGCGCAAACACTATTTTCACTTAATAAAATTGAACTATTTCGTGTACATTTCATTTCAACCGGTGAAACATCAACGCGCGTTCACGGCTCTCCATCGGAAGAACGACTTTCTAGGAAGCGAACATCCAAACATTTGCAAAATTTCAAAAGATGGATCGATGCTGCTAATCTAGGTGAACGGTACTGCCAACAATATTCATAATTTATATCTTCTTCTAATTATTTTTCTGCATACTTTTACTGTTGTTATTTATACAATTTTCCTTTACTGTTAATTACAATTTTTATTTAATATAAATATTTTTCAGTTTGTTATCTCTTTTCGAAAGATGAACTATGTGCATGTTTCTTTAAACAGTTCGTTCTTTTGTTCCGCAATAAAGTAGTCAATTAGAAAAGTAAAACTAATTACAGTTAAGGCATCGATAAAAAATAGTAACAAATTCCATTATAACGATAATTTTGAATTTTGAAATGTTTATTTCTTCGAAAAATAATAAAATGTCATATTTTCATTAAATCATTGCTGAGCAAAATAGAAATCGCAATAAAGCAAATACCGATCAATCGTATTTTGCAATTTTTTTTTAAAAAGAAAAAATTTTACCAAACACAGCCATTTCAGTTATCAGATGCAGTAAATTTTTTGTGTAAATTGATTTTGCATACTGATTTACCGAAATTAAAAAATTTCGAAGTTTCAATGAAAATATGACATTTTATTGTATTTCCGGAGAATTAACATTTGGAAGCTATCCGTAATAACGGGATTTGTTACTTTTTTTAACTGATTCTTTTTTAATATTCTAATTGACTACTTTATGATACTGTGGAAAAAAAGTAATTTTTCGTTCAAATATAATCAGTGTTAATTAACTTTGTGCATTTTATTAACATATCAACACATATTAACAATAAATTCGTAAATATTCAAAATACAATGTTTTATATTTGGAAAAATGCGATAAATATATTCAAAATACAATGTTCTATGTTTGGAAAAATGCGATAAATATATTCAAAATTAAATTAAAAGTCTTTTAACAATTCTATCGTAGGTTCTGTTGCGCTAAAGCGGAATAATTCAATTTGAACCTTACTAACAATCACATTCAGAACTTTTTGTGACATTTAAATGAAATAAAATCAAAATGTGCATAAATGTGCTGACAGCAGTAAATATTAAATTAAAGAAAACAACCACAGAGCGATTTCAAGTGGATTTCATAAGTGTTTCTAAAATAACTTAAAACGAGGAAGTTGAAAAGTCACCTGAATTTCCCGGGAAAAAATGAAAATGCTACTTAATGCTAAAATGAAACTGCATGACAAATTGAAAATGGAATGCAAATTAAAAAATTGAATTATAAACTGAAATGAGAAACTGAAAAAAAAGACGAATTAAATTGTAAATGCTTACGTTTGCAACGATACAAATACAAAAAGCATTGGAAAGATTTGCAAAATAATAAAATTTAATTTCTGCAACATTGCTGCAATAAAAGTATTGGCGAAATGAAATATTCAGAGGTAAAAGAAGCAAAAATTAAAGAAATTCTTTGTGAGAAATAAATTTAAATTTATCATATTCATAAAAAGAATATTTTAAATAACTAAAGCTCTTAAAGCAAAATGGAGAATTTCTTCTTGTTTATTTTCACTATTCTATAAAAAGTTGTCACAAATAAAATGAATCAGAAAGTCCAGAATAATCGACGAGCCTTTTGATCTTCCTAAATTTCTGACATTAGGAACGATCTGCGTATAATAAGAACGAAATATAGTCAAAGTATTAGGCTTATATTAGTAATTTTATAATTAGTGAAAATACGAGAATTTCTTCTTTAATTTCATATCTTCGATAAACTTGGAAGTCTTTGATAGAATTGTATGTGCCTGAAAATGGAATAGCGTAAGATAAAATGATCTTATCAATAGAAATGTACAGTGATTTTATTTTTAAGCAGTCATATAACGCTCAAAAATGTGAGGGAAATAACTGAAAGAGTGGAAAAGAAAAATAAACGGAAAAAAATTTTGGAAAAAGTGAACTTACAAGTAAGCGAATTTTAAAGAAAAGAAAAAGATACAATGAGTAAAAGTTGGCGAAAATTAGAAATAAAAAAGAAATTAAGAAATAAAAATAAAGTAATTAAAAGTAAAAAATAAACAAAAAGTAAAAAAAAAATGAAATGGAAAAAATAAAAAAAGTCCAAAAATAAAAAAAAAGCAAAAAGAGCCAAATTAATGACTCAAAAAAGGATGTAATAATTGAAGCCAAAAAGCAGCATGACGTGTATCATTCGTGAAAGTTAAGCGCAAAAAGTTACATAGAAAGAAAAACTTATGAAAAAGTACACGTAAAATGCAGAAAATGGAAGTAATGGATGAAAAAAAAATTTTTGAAATGATAAACTAAAAATTTAATGGGAAGACAAAGCATGCAATATACATATGAATGATACAGCAATAGAAAGTAATGTAGCAAAAACAATGCGACAAATTTGTTGTGACAATAATTTCGATAAGTAAGCATAAACAACAAACAGGCATAAGCATAAGCTGACAACAAATTATCGTTGAAGAATGTGAAATTTGGAAGAAAACTGTTCAAAAAATGAAAAAAGAAAAAGTAAACAAAAAGTAATAAAAAACATTCGTAATAACTGACAGAGAAGAAGAAGCAAAGGTAAAATTAATAAAAGCATATGGTAATTAATGGAAATTTTAATAAAATTAAGTAAAAATTAATGATGAGCATATGTAGGTGCATAAAGAAATTGCAAACTATATTTAGTAACAAAGTTTAATTTTATCACTTATTTTATGGTGCTGAAAAATTTGAAATAAATAATAAAATTTTTTGCAATTAACTATTTAGAAGTGTGATATTTTTGATAAATTTACCCAAAGATTTATGCAATTTCAATTTCATCCTTTGCTTTATTGATTGTAAGAAATTTGCATATTTTCATAATCGTGTAAAAACGTGTAATTTTTACACCTAAAACGCTCTTATACCTATTGAATTCTTTTTTTTTAGGTTATTATTTTGCATTTTTTTCTTTTTTTCTTTTGTTTTTTTTTTATGAATGTTTGATTAATTATTGAAATGAATGATACAAATGGTACCTATTGGTGTCAATATTTAATTGTAATTAATTTTGATAATATCATGTTATTGACGTTAATCGATTCACTTTGCTGATTGACAGTGACGCAAAAGAAAAAAAAAAACTTTCGTAATTGGTCACATGCCAAATGGTATCAATTGGTACCAAATTGTCACTGTTACGTTATGTCAATTTATTGGATGGGTAAATTGAAACAATTTATTGAATGAGTTGAAAAACTTACCAAAAATTTAATTAAATAATCAATAAATTATATTGTTGATTTTCAAATAGAATTAATAATATCTTACTTTTTTTTTTTTTAGAAATTTTTATAGTTATAATTGTAGTGAAAATTTATTGATGAAATTTGTTATTAAGGATGTTATTTATAAAATTATCATTGATTATGAATGAAATTTATTGATTAATTTGAATAAAATATATTATTGATTATTTAATATTAGATATTAATGATTCCGTTCTTTTCGTTCCAATAGATTGATACAGGAATACTATTGAATTTATTTTTAACAGTGATATTTATCAGTAATTATCAATTACTTTATCACTTATATTTCTCGTTAGTTCTTTATTACTTTTATTTTCAGCGCTGATGCTTGATCAATTTATTGTTATGTTTATTTTATAATTTTGTTTAAAATCCTTGATTATTTAGAATTACATCATTTTTTGAATTGGAAGAAAAGTTTGGCCAAGCAAGACTCGAAAGTGATGGAGTTGAGAGATGAAGATATTTTTCAACCGACTCAATTAAAAGTTATTCTGAACGATTGCAACGTAAAACTTGTGAATATACTGATGGAATCTTTATCGGTAATTTATTTGTTATTGGTAATTATCAGCAAATTATTTGCCATTTTATTGCTAGCATTCATTAAACACTTTCTTATCAGTTATTTTTTAATGCAATGTTCATTTCACTCATTACATTAAAATAATTCAAGTGTTTAGGTATGTTTACATATATTCTTTACTTGAAAAAAATGACATATGTAGTAAAGTGATAAGATAAATAGAATAATGAGCATTCTTATCAGCATGGTGATTTAATGGTAAGCTTCAGGATGACACCTTTTGTAACTTTAAAAAAACACAAAAAATTTTTCAATTTTTTTTTCTTTCTTCAAATTATTATTTTTTAGGACTTTAGTAGTATATTTCTTACATTAACATCTTTTTCATTTTTATTCAAGAAAAAGTAATAGCGCTAGGATGGGATTCAATGCTAAATTTTGATTAAATTATCTTAATAAATTCATTCTAATTAATTGTGTATTTTCTGTATTATCATAATGAAGATTTCATGTTATCAAATGAATAATTAGCATGTGTATTAAAAAAAAATAATGGCTGATATGATTTAAGCAGCAATTAGGTTGGGAAGATTTGCTTGGTAAAAGAGTTGAAATACGTGGAGCAATAACTCAAAGGTTAATGGGTGACAGTGATTATGGTGAACCATGGACTGAACTGAATTTGGAGGTTAACTTCATTTTTTTTGCTATTTTTTGAAGCAAATAAAAAATTTGTACTTTTGAATTTTCAAATGACCTATTTATTTCAAGAAAAAGCGAAAAGATATTATTAGTTCATTTGTTTAGTCTTGCCATATTCTCGTTTAAATTCCATTTTTAGGTGGTATCTAAGCATTGGCATCTCGATTTACTTCCACTTGCGATACGATTTCAAATAATTACACAAAACCTTCAGTTTACCGGTCCATGCAATGCTGTGCTGCAAGCTACGAGTAAACAAATCTTCTTAGAAGATTGTATGTAAGTCTGAACAGCTTCTATTAACTAATCTTTAGTTAAGGTTGGGTATATAGCAAAAGCTGGTTGCATGACCATGAAAGAAATATGAGCTAAGTAAAACAGCCAAGTTCCTGTTAACAAAGAGGAGTATGAGTGCTTCTGAAAAATGGTATGTTTTATGAGCATTTTCAAGTAATTTAACCTTTTGAAAATTATTTGAAAATGATAAACTTCATTTTGAAATTTTATGAACTGATAAAAAACTGAACAGTGAGAGGAAAAGGGTAATAATTACAAGAAAGTTTGTTAGGTGGTGTTGAATGATGTTTAAGGCGTTGTGTTATTGGTAATGTTCTTAGAAAATTCGGAATTTAAGACTTTTTTGAGTAAAAGATAAGTATCATATGAATTTATTCACTTTATAATTGGAATAATTTTTCAGCTCAGCGCACATGTTTCTACCTTTGGAAGCATTTCATTTTGGTAGCTTATTCAAAGGACGATTTTTATCTCATTTTTCTCGTACAGCTTACATGGGGACACCATTGGAGCAGCTACGTAGTTTGCAAGTTTTACGTGTTCTACGGAATTGTCCAGCAATTGTTGATCCAATGTTTGTTGATTTCGAACATGATCGTGATATGTTTATTGTCCGATTTGCTATTTTAGATGGTATGTACATAAGTAAGATTTATTATTTTTTGTGTTGTTTTAATTTTCAATAGTTTTAAAGTTTTCAGCCGTAACGGCACTCAATTAGTGAGCATAACTAATTGATTTTAGGTGGATTTCGACCAAAAAATAATGAAAATGGGAAAATTTTAAATACTTCTATTCCCGGCTCAGCAGTTGCCTTAAAGGTAATAATTATATTTAGTTTGTAAAATATTGACGCTTTTCTTGAAATTTTTGTATTATTCAATTTTTTTAAGAAATTGCTTTGATTTTAGCAGCATTTTTGCAAATAAATGATTGCTAGGTACGATATGCTTCAATTCGTCGTGTTCTGGTTGATTTACGAGCCAAATTATCTAATGGTTCATATGGTCGACGGATTTATTTTCATTTAAATTATCCGCCCGAAATACGAAAGTATCAAAGAAAAACGGATGAAGATGAGGACAGAGGAGGTGGTGATGGAAATCGATGGAGGTAAACGGTTCTGAGTGTATTCCTTCATTATTGATATTAAGGAAAATTCAAATATTTCGATGCAATGATTTACAGAAATTTTCTGAAATATTTTTTGCAATGGTTTAGTGTTAATAACTGGCCGTTCAATCATAATTATACCGATAATTATCCAATACAATTAAAGAGCTGAATAAACCACTAATTAAGAAACAATTAATATGAATTTTTGAGTGAAATATTTTCTTTTTTAGGAGTATTCCAGAAAACAATGATGACAGAAAGGACAATTGTGCAGCTATCAATGAAAGCCCATATTTTTGCCTGCAATTACGACAACATTTCCCAGTAATTTTGAAACTTTACATGTTCATATATAGAAATATAATATAGATTTCAATATTCTGAAATTCGATAATTTCTGAAAATTTTTATTATATCATGTTACTTTCAGATAACAATAACAATGCTTTGCCTTATAATTTCAAATATTATAAATCTGTATTTGTACAATATTAATTATTTAAGAATTTCTACGATTATTTGAAGGATAATACTTTGTATCAATTACTTAGTCGGTTCCGTGCACGAGCAGTATTATCGATCGAATTTGCAAATTTAAAATTCCGATATTTAAGCATATTGGAGTGAGTATTTTATCTTTTTTTGCAATCGACAAATTTTTCATTTTCAGCACTTATCAATTTCAATATTACTTTTTATCGTTCTTCTTTTCTTTCATTCTTATTTACTATTTAATTGTGCATAAAAATTTCAATAATTAAATTGTCACTTCAGTTATGTGGATGCACCTGTACGTTTCATAGGATGCGATCATCGCCCGTGTGCAGGTGATGAATTCATTGTTGGTAATGAACGAAATTATGAACCACCATTTCTACCTGTTGATGCTGAATGTGAACAAAAAATTAGAGATTGTGATGTATTTGGTTTGGAATATTTAATTGCTGCATTACTTTCACGTGGTGCTGTTGTTAAAGATCAAATTTTGGTAAATTTACCTTGGAATTAATTAGCGAATTAATTAACCAATCAATATTTGAATTGGAAAAGGATAGCACCGACTGACTGGTAAATAGTGAATCTAATTGAGTCAGTTAATAATTAAATCAGTATTTGATTTGATGAAGTACAAGGCTAACTGACTGATAACAAGAGTTTTTTTAATTTTTTCTTTCTTTCTCCTAGAATATTCATTTCGAGAGTTTCAATTGCTTTACAATTGCAAAAGATAAACTATCAATAATTTTTAATTTCACTTATTGTTTTAAAAAATTACTCAAAATTTTTCAGCGTATCTTGTATTACACAATAAACATGTATGCATTATTGAAGTTTGGCATGGTTATATAATGCACATAGTTCGCTTTATATTTTATAAATGATTTGAGTTAGTAGCAACTGTTGGCTGTATTATTTGAATAATTAAAATTGTCAATTAACAGGAAATAAACTGATTTTGTGGTACAAAAAAATAACATTTATAGGGTTATTAAGTAGTTTTTTTATTTTTTAAATCAGTATTCAAATGTAATTAATCAATGGACGCTTAAATGTTTAAGATCAGTTCTTTTCTTTCAGATAGATAGCAAAACGCGTGATGCTTTTATTGATATGATTTTGCAGACATTCAAAGATAATGAAGAGGTATGGTTTATACATAAGGAATTAAATTTCAAATGTTACTGTCTTTTTTAATTCAATATCTTGTAATAAATTGCCATTTAAATTTTTCGTTTTCTAAGTTAAATTCGGCAGAAAACATTCATTAAAATTTGTACAATCATTTATACAGTGAGAGAGAGATTATTTTGACCACTTATTCCTGCAGCTAACATTAGAAGCATTGGAACGATTGATAAATATGGTTGATGAATGCAAACAAGTGCCATGTTTATTTACATCATTTCAAAAAATTCGAAATAGTTTGTTAGGACAAAAAGATGTTTTGGAAGAAATTTATCAGGAAAATAAACGGGAAGGCTATCTACGTGTACGAAAGGTTAATCTCGAACGATTTATATAATTAAAACGAACAAATATTTCTGTAGTATATAATTAAAAAGAACAAATATTTCTGTAATACCAGTTACAAAACTAGCTTATTAATGGAAGAATTTATTCAATGAAATTTGTTTTGCAAATTACTGTATTATAACAATACTTAGTATGAAATATATTGCACAAATAACACATTCGTTTTTAAAATATTTATTCATTTATTTATATTCAGCAACTGTAAAGTTTTTAGATAGTCATAACACCAACAAGGGCATTACTTGTAGTACCTGAATTATTAATGGGAAATCGAGTACTTCGAACGTTTGACAAAGATGGAAATGGTGCATTGCGGATACAATTTCGAGATGATGATGGTACACCATTAAGATTAAATACTGTTGGTCTCTTCCTAATACAAACTACAACTTTTAATACACTTTCACGTGGGATTTATATTGGAGGTACTTTTTTTTGTTTATCTTTACTTCATATGAAGAAAAAATTGAGCAGTTTTTTAATGGTTAGGCTGAGGAAGTCTTATTTAATATTTTGCAATATTGTTTGGAAAAATATTTCAAATGAGATATCGAAATAGTCTATTTAATTCTGCAACAGCATATTCGAAATTTTTAATACTATTTGAAATATTTTTAATATTAAATGATAACATTGATGAAATCTGAAATTTAAAGATTAAATCGATTTGTTATTTCTTCATATTTTTCTAACAGTACACGTTACATTTCTGCTTATGACTAGCATTTTTTCTCATTTTTCTTCGAAAAAAAATAAAAGATCTTAAACGTGTAGATATATTTTAATGTCGAAGATCAGTTTTGTTACTTGCATATTTTGAATATTAACAGCAATTTGATAAAGTTATAGGCCGACACTTTGTTTATCTCGGATCATCAAATTCACAAATGCGAGATAATGGTTGTTACTTTTATGATGATGGGAAAGGTGGACAAGCGAACAAAATCCGTGAGCAATTAGGAAAGTTTGATCGCTGTAACATACCAAAAATGATGTCACGAATGGGGCAATGTTTTACGCAAGCAAAGGCATGATATTTAATTAATTGCTTAATTTAGATTAATTATTTAAATGTAGCAGGAATAGGCTAAATTATTTATTGCATCAGTGCCAAGTGATTGCTTAAGCATTGTATATTATATTTCAACTTTAGCAAACCAAAAAGAATTGTCATAAAGCGAACACCTAATCAGGTCGACAACTATTAGAAATTGGTCATCGTAATGAATCTTTTTTCGCTTCATCTAGTATTATTTTTATTTTAAAATTAATTAAATATTATTCTTTTCTCCTCTATAATATTCTTATCCTTTATTTACTGCTATTTCTTTCATTTGATTTATTGTTATTGCTTTCCTTAGCGATGTGCGGTAACATTAAAGCGTCATAAATATAACAAAACATATGATATCATTGGTGGAAAAGATACAAATCATGCTTGTTACGTATTTTCGGATGGTGTTGGAAAAGTGTCGAAGGAGTTTGCTGAAAAAATAGCTCTGGATGTAGGACTGGGTACATCAGTTCCTAGTTGTTATCAGGTTGAATTTGACAGAATCTGTTTCATTTCGCTCTTCTTATTGGCCTAGTGATAATTTTCTAATTATACAAGAATATATTTAGCATTTTATTTTTAATTTTGAGTTTAATGTCTGCAACATTCAGATTCGCCATCGTGGCATTAAAGGAGTTCTATCCGTGGATCCTAGTTTGGATCAACGCAAATACTGGGCTGCTGCAAACAATATAGTTGATAACAACAAAATAACAAATAAACAAAATGATTTAGCTGTTATGTTTCGTCCATCTCAGGTAATCCATTATTCGGTTTTCATTTTTTTCATAATTTCTGTTCCTCTCCAATAAATACTAACTTTTGATAAGTTCTAATTAGTTTTGAGAGAATTAAATTTATATTAAAGGAAAACAATTTTATTTTATTGTAATTATGCAAAAAATAATAGTAATCCATCAATACAGGACAAATTTAAAGCACCGCGAGACGAATACATTGAAATTGTGAAATATTCTACACCGACACCAGTTTGCCTCAATCGCCCAATGATATCTATTTTGGACCAGGTAATTATAGAATAAATACTAAATAGTGATTATCAGGGAAAAGCGGATCTTGCTTTGATGGATTTGTTTTATTATAATCATTAAAAATTTGAATGATTACACCAAAATTGTGTACATTTTCGTCAATTATATTAAAATATCACTCAAGCAACTGTTGGAATGGATCGCATTATACATTTACGTGATATGTAACATTATGCAGTTGCTTTATGAATTGGAAATATCAAAACAAATAGAGTATTATTTGATAAAACAAAGCTTTTATTCTAAAAACAAGCTAATATAACTTTAGATTTCATTTTGAGTTAAATAAAGATGTTATGAAATTGTTGGAACTTCCTTTTGTGCACATATAATTAGCTTTTTTCTTTGCTAATAACAGTTGATAATAAATTAGTTTTATTTAATAAAGTGATATAAAAAAAGATGTCTTAAAATAATTTCATAGGTTGGTGGAATGCAAGGTTTTTCCGTACATGAACGGATTCGAAAACGTATACATGACTTGTTGGATGTGCAGATGACACAGTTGGCTGATATGTTAATGAGCGAAGAAAAGTTTGTTGCTAATTGCTCTCTCTAAAAGAAAAAAATTGTCAAATATTTTATGCTAGCAAAAAAAAGTTGGACTAATTTCATTAATGATTGAGAACATTAATGTGAAGTTTTTAAAATAATAATATAAAAGAGTAATTTCTTGTTCTCAGATGCCGTGAAAGACTTAATGAATTACCATGGCGTATCAACGTTTCACGTCTAACATTTGTACGCGGTTTTATCTTAACGCAAGAACCATTCTTTCGAAGCTTATTGAGAGCAAGCATTAAATGCACTTTAAGTATGTCCATTGAATTAGAAATTTTTCAATCATTTGGGGTATCTGGTTAAGCACTTTGAAAATTCTTACATTTTAGAAAAATTGATTGCTAAAATACAAATTCAAGTACCATCACATCTTGGTCGTTCGATGTTCGGTGTAATGGACGAAACGAGTCAGTTGCAATGGGGTCAAATTTTTGTGCAGTTCACCAAGAATATTTGGCTTAAAACACCATCCAAATCTGCTGCAAAAATTATCTTAACTGGTGAATTCGGCAATTTATCAATGCATAAGTATTATATTTAGAGATTTTATTTGAAAAATTTTACTCTTTTCCCAGTTTATTTCCTTTATCAGTGTTTTTGTCAGGTAAAGTTATGATAACGAAAAATCCATGTATTGTTGCTGGTGATGTACGGGTATTTGAAGCAATTGATATTCCTGAATTGCATCATTTAGTAGACGTCATCGTTTTCCCGCAGCATGGACCAAGACCGCATCCAGATGAAATGGCTGGTTTGTTGTTTTAATTCGATGCATTTTTTAATGTCTTATTTTATTTTAGTAATAGTTATCATAATTCAGGTTCTGACTTAGATGGTGATGAATATTCGGTAATATGGGATCCGGAACTAATGTTTGAATATAATGAACCACCACTAGATTTTACAAAAAATGCATCAAATAGTAAAATTGTTGAAGAGGAACAAGTGGTTTGTGTATTCTATTTTCATCCGACAAATCATGAAATAATTCTGTTATTAATTTTTACAATTGTCATTGGAAATTAATACTTAGCAAGTCATTTTTATCTATTAAATGAATTATCAACCACAAGAATTACTTGAAGATTTTTCTTTTAAGGATTTGGAAATGCGAAAGTTCTTTGTTAATTATATCAAGCAAGATTCAATAGGCTCAATTTCTAATGCTTTTTTAGTTAATGCTGATCTTTATGGCATTACAAGCGAGGTATGAATTAATTTGAAATGTGACACATTTGTTATCTCTATAAATGAATCAAAAAGAATCATTTGTATTCATTAAACAGAATACTTTTCTATACCATGTTAATGATAATTGGAATTATTGGCTTGCCTGATCAATTCTACTCTCGCTACTAAGTTTTCCCAGTAATTTTCGAATAGTTTGTGAATCATAAATTTGTCTTAAATGAGATTTGATAACTGTGAGAATTAAAGTTTGAGAATCGAATTTAAATATGCAGTCTATGCACAATGAGGATTTCTCTAATTTATAATTGGAGATTGTTTTACTCGCAGGTTTGTATCAACATAGCAAAGAAGCATTCAAAAGCTGTGGATTTTCCAAAAACCGGCAATGCACCCGCTCCATTAACAAGACAGTGGACACAAGATAAAAATGGAAAGATCCTGCCACCGGAAAGAGCTGAACGTTGGCCGGATTTTATGTGTAAAAATTACGAACCGAGTTACATTTCATCGCGTTTAGTTGGGCAGTTGTATAGGTTTGTTATGTGATTATTAATTCGGACAAGAATCAATTTGTGACTTTTACAATTTATATTTTATACAAGTTATTTGAAGCGTCTATTTTTAAATTGTCATTTCTAACAAATTACAAGAATTTCAGCTGAGACTATGTATTACTGTTGCTTAGGAAACCAAACTTTTGCAGCAAATACTAATTTGCAGGCGTATCAGGCTTTTAGACGAAGCTTTGAATCTCAGAGCTGCCATAGAAGGAAGCGTACCAATAACATTGGATCCGGATTTGGAGTATCCTGGTTGGGAACAATACCATGATGTCGCTAAAACTCAGCTTGATTCCTATCACTCACATATCAGGGTTGGAGCTTAAAAGTTTGAGATATTTTTATAATTAAAACATGCACAATTTTTATTTATGTATCATTATCTATTTAATGTCATACTTTACATGTTGAATATAAGTAACTGTTGCAGTCAATAATGGAAAATTATGGCATTGAAGATGAAGGACAACTGTTTTCTGGTTTTATTAGCGTTATTCGAAATCGAATCAGTGGTCGTGATACGGATGATATGTCGTTCTATAATACAAATCATATAATTGGAAAGAAAATTTCGGCTGTTTTTAGAGCGTAATTTTCCTGAAATTTTTTCAACTGATAATTTCTTAAAAAACTTTGATTTTTTACATCTCGAATCTAGATATCGACATCGTTTCTTTGATGAATTTGGTGGATTTCTGGTAAACACATTGCCCGATCATGATGATCAGAATGGTAATGCACATGAACGACGTATTTGTATTTATCCATCTTTGGATATGAAGCGAAAAGCATCGGCATATTATATCCTTTGCTACCGTAAGTATTTCTCTTTAATAAACGACGCTTCATTTTTATTACTTGGCATCATTTTAACAGTTTCATCCTTCGGATCTTTGTCAGATCAAATGAAATAGTTTTCAACTGCAATAGTTATTTGAAATTGCTAAATGCTATTTGTTGTCTTGAAATAAGATATTAATAATGAAAAATTTTTTTTAATTATCTTGATGTAGCAATTATATATTACAATCTTGAATGTTACGATTCCATTCCAGCTAACAATGTAATTACCAGCTGAGTCTGAAGTAACTTGATAATTTAACTGTTAGTTAGACTTAATCATTTTATTATAGCAATACCGCTACTTTGTATTAATTTTGATAACCATCGTGATAACAATAATTACTCCTGTTATCCAATTAGTCATGATTTTGATGCATTATAATCGTTAACTTTAATCAGTGTTATGATAGCAGCTTTATTTATTATGTTCATCATTACTTCTTGCTAATACAATGCAATAGGAAATGCATCGACGGATACATCATATCGGATTTTATCATTTGGTTGGCTTGTTTGGGATATATTATGTCAGCTCAAACAAGAAGTAAGATTGTTAAATGGCAAATCACTTGTTCAATCATTCGATCCATTGGGTGACAGCATATCTGAAGTTAGTTAAAATTCAAGTTTGAAATTTTCAAATTTAGATCTTTACAAATTCGAAGTCTTCTACTTTTCTTTTTTCAAAAATTTCCAGTTTATCAACAATTACTGTAAAGCAAATGCAGAAGACATGAAGCGGACTATGTCATACATTATGACAACGAAACAAGCTGATTTTATTCTTAGACCATACTACAGCCGTTACAAAGGTACATTTTGCATGTTCACATTTTCAGTGATTTAATTTACATTAGTAAATATCTATATACTCTTAAATCTGTAAAAAAACCTGAAACGCTCCTAAATAGTAGTTCGAACCAGTGATTGCGAAAATTGAAATATGGGCTGCAAGATGAGGTACAGCCTGTTTTCTTTTAATTAATATGCTGAAAGTTTTCATTAAAGCTCATCATCAAATCAACAGAATTTATAGTTTTTGAATTCCGTAATCTGTACTGCAAATAAAGAAGTCAGTTGGTCCCTGGCAAGGAAGGTTTACTACCCAAAGAACCATCATTTTAGGATAAGACAGAAAATATTTCTAAAAATTTCACAAAGATTTAAATTTCATATCTTTTGATTGTTTTATTGCATGCAGTAAATTGAGCAAGCATTTGTAGGTCTTGAAGATTTATTTTATATTCTCATCAAATGGGCAACACTTCATGGGTTACTGAAAGAACGACTAAAACCTGTTCACATTTGCCTTTTGTTTATACAGTTTGGCCTAGGACTTTATGCTGATGACAAAAATATCTTGCAAGTGCAATTTCTTGAAGAGGTGAAGTAATTTCAACATTTAACACTTCGAAAATTTCCTTCAGATTTTGCAAAAATTTCTAAGACGAAATAAGCTCCCTTTCTGAATTCATTGTCTTGAATCTCTCCTACATAATTATCATCAGTTTTCAGACAAAAGAAATTGTTGACGAAGGCTCGGATTTGGCATGTGACTTAAATAATCTTGTTGGTGGTCTCGGTGTATGCTTGTTAAAATTTTTCAAATTTCTTAGTTCACGTACTCTGCAAACACTGAAAATGATAAATTTTCGAAATATTGGTTATCGTTCGCTGCTAATGCGAGGACAATGGATAAAACTGAATGAAGTATCGTTTTTATCAACACTAAAAATGTGTTCACACTTCCGATTTTTACTTCTTTTTAGTTTTAAAAAGAATTTTCATTTAGAATATTTTTCCTAATTCCCTTCTTTTTGTCACATAGATCTTATCTCAAATTTTTCCTTGAGTAAAATATCGATATATTTATTATTTTCAGGCTGCTTTGAAAACTTTTTTTGGTATAGCTTTGACAGGGAAATTTGATCATTTAACATTAGTTGGTGATGGATATGGAGATGATAGTACAATTAACCACAAAATTGTAAGTTCATCTTCGCAAAAAATAGTTGTTTTAGAAGAAAATTATTTTCTAATAAAACTATTAGTTTTCTAGAAACTGGAATTTGTTCTTTTTAGTTTGGAACTATTGAAGTTGAGCCATTTATGATCGAATTACCTATTGAATCACCAACACATTTCGCTAGGTTTCACGAAAAAGTGCATAAGCATTCTGGTGTGAAATATTTGCAAATGCGACGAATTATACATCGGAAAAAAGGTCAGACTATTTAACAATCATTCATAATTAATAAGCTGTTGACTTGTTTACTCATTCATTTTGATATTTCTTGAGTTGCATAGATTATCATCAGGTGATATTTCTCTTTGTTGCATACACAAATTATGTCAGTTTTAAATTGAATTAAACGTAAATTTTTACCGAGCAGTGATATCATTAATTTATTGTTGAAATTTTAAAGATCGTGCTGAAGGTTTCATTGACTAGTTTTGCGCTTTTTTTTCTTCATTATAAGTTTATATTTGCAGATTTAAAATAATTTTATTATGTATGACTTTAAATGAAATCTTCAAACATGAACGAATTATGCTAAGTTTCTAGATCGTATTATTGTTTCGGCAGTTGGTACCTTGGAATCATTGCGTCGTTTGCGTGATTTGCTTTCGGTACGACCGTCTGTAAATTCTTTTGCAAATTACAAAGAAAACAGTGATATCATTAGTCGACTCATTGTGGAACGCCTCGAGAAATTAAATTAGCTTGTTTTAAGGTGACTTTTGGGATCGAAATCCGGAAGATATTTGTTAAAATTTAAAATTGAAATTATTTCTGCAAGATATTTCGTCCTCCTCATTTCGAAAATATTGTTGATTTTGAATTATGAAATTTCAAAGTTACCAGATGTCCAGTGAATGGTAGTTTTATAATGATTTATATTAATTATTTAGCAGTTATAAGAGCGATGCTGGCGAGATATTATTCAATATCATAATTACCGCATTCTTAAGAATATAAATTTTGATTGGATTTCTTATATTAATATAATCGTGGAAAACGATCTATTTTTTGAGATTTTCTTTGGAAAGTTCCTTAAGCTTGTTTATACTGGAACTGAATATTGGTATACGTAGAATAACGAAAAAGAAAATTTTTAATTGAATTTTTGCGAACTGCTAACGCTTCTGATTAATGATAATTATTATTGTTGCATAATATAATTGATTATTTTGCTTATAATTCTTACTTATCAAAAATTTGTTAAGCACACAATTTTTTCGAAAACTTTTGCAGCGAATTTTTTTCTTTTTTTTTAATTAATTTTTTGTGTTATTCTCACTTATCATAAAATGCCGAGATTTATTGATGCAATTGCATTTTAAACAATTCATTATGCATTCATTATCTTCATATTGTTACAATAATTTTAATTTAGCCTCTAGATTTTTTGTACAAATTTGTTGATGATTTGATTGATGTAAATTTCGATTAACATTCGCACCTGAGAAGTACTACTGATAAAATTACCATTGATTTATGGCTCGACTAATTTATTTTTGTTTTCCTTTTCTAATACTTTGCTTTTTAGAACTCACTTGGTTTTCATGCTCATCACCACTTATCAGAACTTACCTTAGGTCCACATGAACTTCATCCATTTATCAGGACTTACCTTAATTTCTCGTAATCATCACCCATTCTCATTTTAGTTCATCATAATCATCATCCATTTATATACATGCATGTATGCATGTCATATTATATGAGCACTTTAGTTTGATCGTTTTTCTAAATTTTAAAAAAGAAGATTCATCGAATGCTTAGTGAAATTTATTTTGAAAATATATATATATAATTTATTTAATTCTATTTTTTATATCTCTTTTGTTAATTGTAGTCGAGTTATACCTTAGCAGACAACTCTTTTATTTCAGATTTTCCGATTATTTAGTCATTTAACAAACAACAGAAAATATTACATCTCAAACTATCACTGCAATTTAATTATTTTATAATTAAATTTAGCAAGAGTCCCATAATATTTTCTGATCATAAGAATTAACCAAACTGAATGAACATGGTGTGGAATGATGATCCGAAATGTCAGAAATGATAAAATTTCATCTTTTCTCCCTGCCAGATAAAAATTTCTGGGGAATCAAAGAATATGAGTACGGATCAAAACTTTCGAATTAAAATTTCAGAAAAGCTGCAAAGCTATCTTGAACTGCAAAAAACAGTCCTATTTTATCAGCAGTTTAGTACTATTTGTTGTGGACTGAATTGCTTTACAAATTTCCAGGATAAAATTTGATTCGAGTACTGTGAATGATACGGCCGATATAATTAGTTTGAATAATCACTGTGATTCAAGTTAGCAATTTATGTTATTATCATTACTATTGTTATTATTTTTATTATTAATTGTCACTATTATCAAGAAAATGAAGCGTAATATCATTAAACTATTATAGTTATTGCATATAACAATTATATGCATTTACAAGCATTTTATATCATTTTAAAGTTTCAACATTTTTACGAGTTTTTCACGTAATCATTTCAAAGAGAAAGC
>JARVGP010000985.1:0-25343 GCA_029876185.1 Mansonella ozzardi
AATGGGTATTACGGAGAAGTTAACGGGTTGTAAGTTCCTTTCGCTTTCTCTTTTTTTCATTATTTAATTTAGGGACAAATCAATGGGCACAATTTCAGTATGGCTAATTGTCACGTTATGCTATAATTGCATAATTTAAAATTTAAATTTAAAAAATTTAAACCAAATTTTTATAAAGTTATATTACTGCTTAAACTTTAAGTGAGGATAACGCCAAGTTTGAATAGAATGATTGAGAGAATCATATCACACGACGATATCTTCTATCGATCAGAGCAACGTGATACACCCGATTTAACGATGCAAGAGAAAAGGTTTTTTGTATCAAGGAATACCCTTTTTTTTTGAAAATTCCAAAATTTAATTTTTAATATTTGTAAATGTAGTTCGCATTAAATGGGATGAATATTGCATGTAACATTTACAGGAATGAAATTGAGTAAATTGTATACGAATTGATAATTTGATTTTACATTGCAGCATTATTTATTGTTCTTTTTAATTGATTAACTTAAATAGTGGAAAGATTTGCAGAGAATTACTGGAAAACTTGTTTGTGAAAGATTCACACTTGTTCATGAGACGTTATCATAAATATTTGACAGTGGAAGATTGCGAATGTTTTGATCAGAATGACTATGAAATTCAATTTTATATAAATGCAATAACAGAAAGATGTAAAGACATAAACACCAAAAGGCGTGAGGTACATTCATTTCAACTTTATACTTTCAGAAAATTCAATATTCCTTCTATAAGCTTTATTAAGTTTCATTTCAGGTCCTTGAAAATTTCATTTCAGGTCATTTTTTATTTTTTATTTTTGATAGTTTTTCACAAAATGAGAGTATTATCGTTGCTATGAAACTTTTACATTGTCATTTATAAGCAAAAAATAATTGGCACTTATTTTGTCTATCTTTTACCTTTACACATTTATAGAATATAAGACTTCGGAATCAACGCTACGCCGAATTGCTACGTTTGAAAAGAGAAACAGATTATTTTTCGGATAAGAAAATGCGAGAACGTGAGCCATTATTATTTGATAAAATGATTGGGAGATTTTTACCGGAAGAAGAACAAATCTATCTCAGACCAACCATTGAAAATGATTCTCTTTCTGGTGTTTTTATGCAATTTGAAGATTCTCAAATCATTTCAAATCGACGAACTGCAGATTTGAATGAATGGAATAACTTTTTAAAGGTAATGTTAAACTATGGTTTCTATCAGTTTTCCTGCTGTTCATCAGTTTTTTATGTATTTTTTAATGAATTTGACTACTAAATACATCAGTCTGCTTATGTCGATAAGTTGATGAAAAAGAATTTTAGCAAGTTCAGAAATTGATAAAAGTGATTGATAAAGAGAATTTTAGCAGTAGTTAATGAATACGAATAAAAATTAAATATAATCCAAATTCGTTAATAAAAGAGAAATGGAAGATATTGATTAGAATAAGAGCATATAAAAAGAGTTGTTCTACATTTGATTACTTACATACAATAGAAAGTTGGAAATTGATTTCTCAATTGCAGTAGGAGGTTCGAAATTAATTGTATAATCACCAAACTGCAAAATAAAACGAATCTTGTTAGAATGTTATATGCTATTGCAATTTTTTAGCATGACCGGAAGAATGTTTCGAAGTTCGGTGACTTAGTACAACATGCAACAAATCGGTTTTGTGAAGATGTGGAAAGCGTTAACGATGAAATAAAGTCTGAAGATGAATGTGAAGAAATTAATGATGAATTGAAACCGACTTCCAGCCATGAGATTGAAGAGGAAATGGCTTCAGAATCTTCAAATGAAGACTGTAATAAGGAACAGCTGAGAGCAGATTTCATTGATCATATGGAACAACGATTTTTAAGAGGTTTTATTTTAACTCTAGATTTCAGAAGTAATTCAGTTATGACTGAAGTACGACTTTTTGGAAAACTCATTCCAAATTTGATTATTTTAATTTCTAGTAAATTTTAAGAATTCATTTTAATTTTAAACATTTGCAACGTTAATTTTAGCCAGAACTAGAAAGACATTATTCGTAACTAAGTTATAGGTGACGATACAGAGTTTTACGATTATTCTGTTATTGATAATATGATGACAAAAGAGTACGAACGAATGTGCGATCAAGATTTGGAGGATGCATACTTCGAAAATGACTAGTCGTTATGGAATCCTTCAAAATTTTCATCTAATGATTACATCCTCATATGTACATATTGCACTGAATGTTTATTCATTGTACAGCAGTGGGTTATCTTTCCAATATGATTACAAAAAAATTGTTTTAAACTTCAATTCTTTCCCTGTTACAATCGTAAAAAAAAGTTCTGCATGGAAAAGTAAATTTAACGAATTAAATTTAAATTATGAGGCAGGAGCGCTAGTACCGAATATAACTGCTATCGGGATTTGGATGATTAACGATCCAAGTACGTAGCACAGTTGAGCTTCTCCAACTCCATATGACTTGTTTTTCATTGTGTGCAGCACGACCTGTAAATTTATGTTTGGACGTAATAGATGAAGAACATTTTCTTCGTGTCCCTAAAACTGCTCGCATGATCAGGAATGTAGTCAGTCTAGATCTTCCTGATGTATTAAATTTTTAATTTGATGGAGCGGTTCCTTCAAATGAATAGCTACCATATCTTGCATTATAATGTTATTTATATGTTACGGTTTAGTTGATTTTCTGGAAAATTTGAATAATACATTGATAAATATACCTGCAAATGACTGGCGAGAAATGCAGCTTGTGCAACAATTGACAAAATAATACAGAACGTCGGACCGAAAATCATAGCAAGTAAAATAGCCGCGGCAGCACCTATACCTGTACCTACGACTAACAAATTTTGTCGTTGCGAAAATATGATTGCTGGCGAAAGTTCTGGATCTATCTGCCAAAAAAATAACGTAACATAAATTCCTACGTAAAGTCGTAGGTAATCTTATTTCATATTGATTTACATCTGTTTTTTATTGTGCATGTTTTCGAATAATTCATATTTCGGAAAATTATCAAACAATTCAAAATTTAAGATTTGGAATTTGTCAGATTTACCGTTAGAGCTAGGATGAGTGGCTGAATAAAAGTAACTGATGGAAGAGTTGAAATCAATCGATGCTCCATCATGTGCCCCAGATATGAGCCCAATGCAAGGCCTAGTCCGAACAAGTTGACGCGTCTTTCAGTTTCGTCCAATGCTTCAGGATAAAACCGTTGTTAATAGAAAGTTTATTTGGTATTAAAGATGTGAAGTTTTTAATCTTTTTCAGTTTTTAATCTTCAAAAGGTTTTCAATCTTTTTCCAATCATTCAGTGCAACCTATTCATTATTTGAATCTAATTTAAATGCTTTCATTTTAGTTTTTTTTTTTTGAATTCAATTATAATATTTGCTTTTTTAAAATTGCAGGTTTAATTCTGAGTTTGAATTTCGAAAAATTACCAGCGTTTTTTCTAAATGAAAGATAAACGTGATATGGCAACAAGATTACCAGCAATAGTTCCCACCACCAGTCAAATATTTTGCTATACAGCATTCCTAACAGAAGTGCACCGGAAATTTCTCCTGGAATTATGATATCGTAGCCCGATTGAAATCTAGATTTTCGGATCAGATAAAAAGAATCATTCAACACATTCTTACTTCCAGGATATTTAGTATTTCAATAAATACCTGCACTAATTCCAATTGAAAGGACAGAGCAGCTTAGGTACAGTTCCAACAAGCTGTTGCGGAAGTCCCTATCGCTTGCATCCAGTGGACTAAAATCCTGCACTGCAGTTTGTACCTGCAGAAAAATTTGTAACTAGTAGATTTTTAGTTGAAAAATTTTCAACTCAAGACATTTTGAGAATTTTTGCAGAGTTTGTGTATTTCAAAAAATTTTGGTTTAATATATCATTTTGAAGTAAACATAGATCAATTTCGAAAAATAGCTCTAAAAAATTATTGAAATTTAAATCTAACAAGATAATTTTGGTTACTTGAATCATTTAAAAAAACACACGTTCTCGGAAATGTCATAAATAATTGGTTCAGCAAGTTCACGTAGCTTTTCCGCAGCTTGTATCGTTTTCTGTCCCAGAGCAATTGCCCCATCGTAAATCTAGGAATATTTTAAAACTCAGCTTCAGATTTTCCATGATATTTGAAAAATGAGTTTTTGATAAGTGAAATACAGTGCAGTGTACATAAATGTAAACATCCATTGGAAATGTTTGTACAGAAAAAAAGTTGCCAATTAATTTCGATATAAAGAAAGAAAAATTTGACCCAAAAAAATAATAAATTATATAAACTAAAACACTTGCAAAACAAATGCTTCATTACACTAAAGAATCAAATTAAACATTTCAAGAATCAAAATGATCATACATTTATTTATTTGCAAACTTTAACTAAGACTATGCATTATTTAAATTGCGCAGTTTAGTTATCAAACCAAAATAAAAGTGTGAATGCAATATGTAGAATACTGTAAGCCGTACTCATTTATCTACAGCACAAAGAAACTAAGATCTATTATTCTGAACACTATTAGACTAGCAATTTCTATTAAAATGACCAATACTTCATTTTTCCGCAAAATCAATAATTTATTATTTTTCGTATCAATTTACTCTTGTCATTTCTATATTTGCATATACCATGATGGAAAAATAAATCGTTATGAAAAGATTTCTCAGTATCATCTTACATACAATTCAACAAAAAAACCTTGTTCACAAGAAAATGTAACAATAATAAACAATAACAATAATATTTCACGACAACAATTAAGTTAGAAAAACAGTATGTTACAATAAAACTACAGTAAATGTTTACAAGAAATTGATGTAATTTATGAATTAATTTCAAAAAAAAGAAGCATAAAAACCGCAAGACATCGGCGTCGCATTGTTTCAATAGTAGTTTCAATTTGTTCAGCATAACGATATGCCACTTCCATTTCTATCAAATAGTAAATTTTTTTAATCATTTCATTTTAAACTTTTCTTCATACAATAATTTAAATATTGAAATTTAATTCATAAATTTGATGTAAATTAATCTAGAAATTCCAAAAGAAAATTCACTGTTAATTACATTGTTTAATGTTAATTAGGAGTATTTTAAAAACTGCGATGGAAGTAATATTTTAGATTGTAATAAATGAACAGGTAATGTTATAAAGTAAATTAAGCATAGATTGATTGAACCTTTTGAAATGAAAGAATCTACCAGTTAATGGAATTTACCGAACAATGAAATGTAAATTCAAATATTTGCAATTTTTATTACATTTCGAACAGAGAATGATGTAATAAATGCAAATATAACCTTGACATTTTTGAATAATTTCTTTCCTTTCTCATTTATCGATCGATGAATGATAGCAATTAGAAGAAACTTTGCCATAAGGACGGTAAGTGTTTTACTGATAAAATCTGTTATCATTTCATACATAAAGATAATAAAAATTTGTTCATTGCTTTACAGTTTAGCAAATTTGAATTTTTTTTTTCTCTTTTTTAACAATTTCACTGATTTATTTGAATCATAAAATTGTTTGAAAAGAATTTTTCCACAACAGAATGCAATAATTTTGTATAATTCAATAAAATATTATGTTTCTCATATAATATAACGAATGGATGAATTATAGACGTTGTTATTGCTCAGATATATATACTACCTGTAATCAATGTAGAAATACAAAGAGAGCCGCTCATTCTGTCCTTTAAATTGAGGTCCATACATTACCTGTAATCAATGCCGAAACACAAAAAAAAAACCGCTCGTTCAGTTTTTTAAATTAATTGATTTTTTCTTTCATTCTACAATAGTTCGTCAGTCAATCGTTCTCTTTTTTTTTTNTGATATGAAGATAAATCATATCAATGATAGTAGTATCAAAGTGATATGAAGATAAATCATATGAATGATAGTAGTATCAAAGTGATATGAAGATAAACCATATAAATGATAGTAGTATCATAGTGATATAATTGAAGAATAGGAAAATATTTTTTTAGTTAACCCGTTTATTGTTTGTTTATATTTGATCATAACATTTTTTCTGGTTTTGTTGATGTTTCCTCTAAATAATAATGAAATGTGGTTCAACAGCTTCACGGAATGCAAGTCATTATTCATTTCCTGCATACATTGCACCATTGAAATAATTCTACGGGATGAAATCACTTCCTGCATAAATTGCACTGTTGAAATATTTTACTTATTACTCATGCTTGCATTAATTTCTGTCTGTGATATTTTTCATTATTTACATTCGTAAATATTTTTCTAATTTCTATGCATGCAGGATTATTCAATTTAGGTTTTTTGACTTCTGATAAAAGCAATGAATTCCAAAAAACAAAGCGCAACATTAACTATTGGTAGAGTTTTTTTTTTCTTTTTGAAATCGATTTTGCTTCATGGAAGCACCTATCAAAAGCAAAATATCAGGTATTGGCGGAATGACGAACGATTGGTTGCTGTTGAAGGAGTTGAAAGATGCAGGCGTATTCAAACTAGGCACTTTTGTATTGCAAAGTGGCCAAAATTCGCCGATTTACGTGGATCTACGTTTACTTCTCACGTCACCCAAAGTATTTGTGAGTTTTTCTTTAATTTTTTGCTCTTTTCTTCATTACAGATTTACTCTTTAACACAGCTTAAATTAGTCGTTATCATTATTTCAATCTGTAATTTTCGATTGTTGAAAAAGAAACTTATCTATTACAATCATATCAAATTGCTTGCTTCACTTTATAGGAAAAACAGATTCACATATTAAATGCAAATTAATGAACAATTGTAAGTTAAGTAGTTAGCATAAATGTTGGATTTCAATTACTTTGAAAAAGTGATACATCAATTCTCTGGAATTTAAAACATCAAGATTTGTAAAAATTCAACGAAAATTGCTTGAATTTTAGAGTCTAACAGCTGATTGTGTATGCAATTTGATGAAAGAGAAGAATTTGAAATGCGATTGTATCGTCGGTGTACCATATGCAGCAATACCACTTTCGACCGTATGTTCTGTTGAAAAAATATCTTTCCACCAATTTCTATTATATCCGTATCGGATATAATAATTGATGTGATGACGAATAAATTTCTTTCGCTATCATACTTTTTAAATATACAGTGCTGTTATTTTCATTAGATTATTGCTGATCGATTGGAGAAACCAATGTTGTTGAAGCGTAAGGAAGTGAAATCGTATGGGACAAAAAAAATTTTAGAGGGCAACCATCAAATTGGGAAACGAGCTGTGATCATTGAAGATGTTGTGACTTCAGGTTATCTTTTATGTTCATATATTTCAGAATTTCAAAAAAAAAAAAAGTATTGATAATCATTAATTAGTTTTGATTAGCTTAAACAGTAATGAATAGAAAAAGTAGAAGAAAAAAGTGGTTTTAAAATTGTTTCAGGTAAAAGTATTTTGGAAACGGTTGTTACATTACGTAGCGAAGGTTTGATCTGTGAAGATGCTATTTGTGTATTTGATCGTGAACAAGGTGGTCCACAAAATTTGCGGGATGAAGGAATTACTCTACATAGGTTCATATATTTCAGAAATTATTACCATTTGAAATTTTGAAAATTTTCTTACCGTTTGAAATTTTAAAGAATGCAATTACATCTTCATTTAACTTATTGTGCAGTATTCAAAATGATACTGATTTAAATTTTTAATGCAGTTTCGTCTTTCGTCCTTTTCTTCTTCGACACAATGAATTAACCATTTGTAATATTTCCGTTAAGTAACATTCAGAGAATTGATTTTCTATAATTGCAGCTTATTGGGAATGAATAAAGCGCTTGATTTTTTAATCGATGTCGGCACCATTACTAAAAAAAATAAAGAAGATATAGTATATCAGTTAACACTTCCTCCACCACTAACCACTGGAAAAGTGTATCATACCATTGACTGGTCATTAACTTCGCGAAGAAACTCTACACCAAATTCTTTAAATAAAAAACTATTAGAAATAATGAATAAGGTAGTACTTTTTTAGTAAGCTTATTTTTTTTTAATTATGAATTTCAACAAATAATATTGAATATTAGTTTGTTAGTTGTTTATGAAGATTATATTTGATATTTTTAAAAATGCAGCTCTTTTCGGTATGCTTTTCAACATTAATAAATATGTAAGAAAATATTTTCTTTTATTGAAATAGTGGTAGAGAAGGTGGAGGATCCACTTGATTAGGATTTCCAGGAATTTATATCGATGTATCTTTGAAAGTAGACCTTTATTTTCAGAAAAAAACATGCCTGTGCATAGCAATTGACAACACTAAATGTGAGGAGATCATGCAAATTGTTGCAATAACTGCCGGTTATATCTGCGCCGTAAAGTTACATGCTGATGTAATTGAGGATTTCAGTGATGCTTTCGTGCGTGAACTTACATCATTGGCTGATAATCTTGATTTCATCATTTTTGAAGATAGGTTTGATAATGTTCTTAATTTTTTATAGTAAAATTATTGGAACATAATAAATATAAACTTAGAATGTGAGGGAAACGAATGTGAAAACGTTTTGCTCCGTTATTAGCACCGTAGATATTGCAATATTAAGAATAAATTTATGAATGAAGTTTTAAGATATTTGTTTATATTTAATTGACAACATAGATATATTTAATTGACCAAATTTTCTTGTTTTTAGAAAGTTTGCTGACACTGGCTATACGACAAGTTTGCAGCTTACAAAAGGACCATTCAAAATAGCATCCTGGGCACAAATTGTCTCTGTACATGCTCTTTCTGGAGAATCCGTTCTGGATGTCATCAGAAAAGTTTGTATTTATTGTATTTTACTAAAAAGCAGTACTTGTGTGATTTATTTTTAAAAATGGAAACATTCCGAGTTTAATATGCGAAAAAAGTCTTGCCTCTTTTATCTAAGCAAAGCTAAACTTTCTCATCTTAATATCACGTTCAAAATGACAGACATAATTCATTTTTTACTGTCCACTTAGCGTACCGTGGTAGCATGAATAGTTTCATAATCAAATTTTTTTGACAGTATGTGCGTATTTACGCGTATTTTTGTTTTACGTATTTAAGCTAAATTTAATAACTTTGTTACCTCTGAGATATTGTAGAATTAGTTAAACTTTAATATAAAATCACTTTCTTCAGATCATTAATCAACCCAAGACAAGACTTGCTGGTTGTTTGTTGGTTGTGGAAATGAGTTCTAAAACTCTCATTAATTCGAAACAATATTTGAACGGTAGGCAATTAACATAATAAATGTAGTCGGAAAAATGAAGTAATTCAATCTTTTTCGTCCTTAGCGAAATATGCCTGATTATTTGGGTAGCGTGCTTGAAGCACTATAAAATAGACAGCACTTTTGTTAAAAGAATTTACTTTTTGTAGAATCTGTAACGAATAAAATAATGATATATTTAAAATGATATTGTTTTATAACGATTATGAAAAATTGCTACTTCATTATAATAAAATTATCTTTGTAATAGACTGACTAAAGTGAGTTATAGAATTCCAATTTATACCAAAGTTTCAAAAAATTTTTGGTCTTATCTGTTTTTCAGATGCATTGGAGTTAGCAAAAAATAATCGTGATATTGTTAGCGGGTTCATTTGTCAAAGGCGTTGCGCCAATATGCCTGATTTTCTCTACTGGACTGCAGGTATTGAATAAGAACTATTTTTATCGTAGCCACTTTTGGATTACGTTTATTAAGGCCCGTTTGTGCTTATTTCTTTGTTTATTAAATGTTTGGTTATGAAGTGAGCCTGTTCAAATTATTTTTAAGCATAAAAATGTATGGATAAAAGAAAGAACTTTAACTTCTGATTAAAAAACTTTTTTTAAGAATGTCTATTGGTGAAAATTATAACGTCTGGTAAAGTGAATGATATTGCAGGTGTTCATATGGACGCAATAAATGATGGAATTGGTCAGAACTGGCGTACAATCGCGAATGCAATAACTGTAGATGGGAACGATATAGTAATAGTGGGAAGAGCAATTACTCGTGCATCTGATATCAATACTCAAATCCGGCGATATCGTGATGCTTCATGGGAATCATATATTAACAGGCAGCAGAATCGTTGAAAAAAATTTTGCGAACATTTTGCACTACTCTATAATTTATTAAATAGGGACAATAATTAGTTTAGTTAAAGAAGCAGAAATATGTATTGGAGCGAATAAAAAATGCAGAGAATATTTTTAAAACAGTTGTCTCTGTAATTACACAAAGGAAGTGTTTTTATGAGCTAATGAATTATCGTACGATATTACGAACTTTCTGAATTTTTGTTTTATGTAAAACTTGTTTATTTTTCTGTTAGATAAGAAATTTTCAATTAAATCCAGCATTTTTTTTGAGCAGTGAAATTGAATTCAAGCTTACATACTTTACAGCTGGATTGTTATTGCATCTTTTACTCTTCTACATATCATATATTCTTTCTTGCTAAGCATTTGTGGCTGTTTCATTTGTTTGGTTACATTAAATGTCCGATGTCCAAAACATATTTTTTAAATCTAGCAGAGTATTTCATAAAGATTCTAAATGCTTGCAGTAACATTTTTGTTTTACCTCACACTTTTATATCATACGATAAGTTGCAAACACAGAATTAATTCAACATTTCTGTCATTCTGACAAGATCTGAACATTTTTTTTTGATTAGTTTTATCTGATCCAAAAAAAAAAAAAATTAAATACTTCTCAGATGAGATAGAACAATTAAATAATTCGAAGTGGACAAAGTAAAATTGTGCCTATTGATGATGTGGTATTCTATATATATGAAATTAAGTTTTTAACTAAATAATATAGTTGGATCATCATATTTTGCTCAGATTCACACTTTTTTTACGAACAAATGGATAATTTCGATTTATAAAGGGATTTATAAACAAGTTGGTATCGTCTTTATAGATAGCGAGACTTATTGGTCATTTTTCTCAGTGGTCTGCTGTGATTGTTGGTAGGAGCATAGTTTGAAAGTTTTTTTTTCAGCTGTACCATTGTTTAAGTTAAATTTTTCAATGAATTATTTTTCTGACAATTTTACTTTACAGTACTTTTTAAAGTATATTTATTCATATTATGTAAAGAGATCAAACAAAGGTGAAAATGAAAAGACATTTATTATTTGTTTAATTTTTATCTTCACATTTTTTCGAAAAAATTACACAACCGATCACTTTAATTTGTGTATCAGTGAATGTAAATTCTTGAATAAAAGACTGCCGATTTTAGCAAAACTCATTGTTAGCAGTTAAAGTCATTGCTGTGTTGGTCACTTTTCGTACTGTTCATGAATGGATTAATGAAAAGTGGTTATGCGTGGACTAATGAATTTTCCTGTTAGCGCTATTGAGGAAGCTTCAGATCAGGAACTAACAAGCGTAACAGGAACTGTTATCAGTAGTGAGCTAAATCCTAGCTTGGTAAATATCAATTGAAATATGAAATAAGTTTCCTGTTTCACGGGAAAAAACAAAAATTTTTTGAAAAATGAAAAAATTATTAAAAAAGATTGCTTAATTCTTCCAGTCAGCATAATCATGTAACAGTGTTTCAATGAAAAATTAAAAAAGAAAGTAACAATTTGTGCCTCGATGATTACTTACATCAAAAAAGCCGTGTTATATTGCGGAACATTCTTTTTTTTGCAGAGAAATAAATACAAAGAGGAATTGCAAAAAGAATCATTTACAAGCGCAGGTATATTTAGGCTTTTTAAATCCATGTTATTTAAAGCCTCAACAGTTCTTTTTTTCACTTATCTCATTTTAATCAAATATGAGAAAAAAATAGATCGATGCAATAAAAATTGCCGATTGAATAAGATTTTCATTTTTCCTCGACGAAGAGAATTAGTACGACTTTTTTTTCACTCTGTACTGAAATGTACGGTATTTTTTCTCCTATGGAAACTAATGAAAGCGAAAAGCAGTCATAGCAAATTATAGCTCTGTTTTAATGTTACATTAAAATTTTAAGAATTTTAAAGATGATGATAAAGACGAAAAATGCGTACAGAATCATGATCATGATTTCAACCATATGAAATCACAGTCAAAAAGTCATGGAAAATCAGAAACGATTCAGCATGAAGCAAGGAAACCTGATTGTTGTTGGTGCTGCAAATTTTGCATGCTACTTTTGAAGGTTCAATTTTGTAATTCTTCTTGCAAAATCATTTACATATATTTGATGCATTTTTTACAATGGCATTTGTTTACATCATTAATTTCAATTAAATTATTTTCGTTTCGCAGTGTACTGGTATAATTTGTTACGTGCTTTGTTGTCCACCAATACCAGAAATGATTACTCGAAAGTTAGCATTTCATCCACTAAGGAAAGGAAAAACATATGTCATATGCGGGAAAGATACGGATGATAATCTGATACGAACCAATAATGCCAAAAAGGTAATTGTATTCAAATTGAAAGCATCAAAAAAAACTACTGCTTTTGAAAAATATATGAAAAATTAAAATATTTCTTAATCATAGCATAATAGAGTATTTTCCCAGAAGTTTTTAACTAGAACATTTCGAAAATTTTTCCAGGCATCTAAACTGACATCGTTGAAGCTTGAAGTACAACTTGTCGTTGAAGAGAGACCCATTTTAGTAGAAAATGTTGTAGCATCAGTGATTAAAACAACTCGTGGTTCATATCTACCAATTTTGAGGATTGGTCGTAGTTTTTCAAGTGACCAATCGATCAAAGATTTGGTAGGATGCTATGGCAAAATTTTTGAAATTTCTAAATCCTACTGGCTTAAAAAGACTTCTGAAACGGCTAAACTAACAGAAAATAGCAAGAAAATTCTTCTTTACATGATTTTTGATGTTACTTTTTTTTTCCTTATTTTGCTTATAAACTAGTTGGATCAATGATCATCCGCCGTTCGTCCGCTCGCCAATATTAAATTAACAATGTTCATTCTAATTCAAACTTCAATCCCTTCATTCAGTCAAGACGAATTTCTAATGAAATTTTCGGCAAGGTTCTTTTTTAAAGTTTCCAAGCAGACATCTTTTAGGTTGTACTATTTTCGCAACCAAACAGCTCTGATTTGGGATGTTATTTTCAATCACATGGATTAACTTTTAGGTACGCAAATCTCCATTAATTAAAAATTAGCACAGCAATTATGCTTTTGAAATGTCCGCATTCTTGAATTAGCAATAGGAAATCTAATATCTTGCTGATCCGAAATATAGTAACTCTATGAAATAGAATGCACATAATAATGGATTTGCAATTTCGGCTTGATTTTGCAAGTTCCATGGAAGCTATTCAGCAGAAAATAAAATTAATGACAAAATCACTGTCACCATCGAATTTCATCTCCATGCTTGTTACTCAACTATGTAAGAAAGCATTGTTGTGCTGAATATCCATGTCTAAAGAAGCTCAAAAAATTTTAATAACATTACAGGAATATTTCTAAATTATTGAAAGTTGACTTGTATGCTTATGATTATTCCGGATACGGTATTAGTACTGGTAGCCCATCGGAAAAAAATATTTATGCTGATATTGAAGCTGCTTACAAATATATTTCTGAATCTCAAGGACCACATGTTCGAGTATGTCCTGAATTTATAGCTAATCATCACTTATCAGTAGAGTTACCAGATAGTGAAGCTTATCAGAATTCAATGAAAATTACGAAGTAGAAAAGAGCTAATATTATCTTCACCAATTAATGAAATGGAATAGTAGATAAATAGGCATAGCACGAATGAAAAATAGATAAAAGAAGTTGAAAAGATAAATGAGAATACTTTTAGGACTTCTTAGTGAACTTATTTATAAGCTGAAAGATATAGATGAACCAGCAAACTATTTTGAAATAATTATCTAAGGAGTTAATCGGTAAAAATAGGTAAATGAATTATAGCCAAGAGTTAATGGGTAATCAGCTAAGTAGTTTCCAGATTGTATTACTTGGTTACAGCATTGGTACAGTAGCAACAATTTATATGGCTTCAAAGCATCCACCGAATCTTTGTGGAGTAGTACTTCTTGCGCCACTTGCATCTGCCCTTAGATTGTATATAAAAACTAATCGAAGTTGTTGCTTGGATCGATTTTTAAGGTGTCTTTTCGATTTTCAACCAGAAAATTTGAAATTAGCATTATTAAGTTGTATAAGAATTTTAAAGGACTGTAAGAAGTTTTAAGTTCTATTTTCTTTTCAAATTCAATTTTATTTCGAAAGTTTCTACAGACTACTTCTTTTTTTTAACTAAATTTGATTTTAAATATTGATGTTACATTATTAAAAAAAATATTGAAGTTTTTATTGTATTCATTGACTTATTCCATTTCAAGTCATTTTATTTTATTATTTCAAGTTGCGACAGAGCTCCGGAAATAAATGTTCCAGTATTAATTTGTCACGGTTGTATGGATAATGTTATACCAAAAAGTCATAGTGAAATACTGTTGGAACGATTCCCGCGAGCTGTAAAACCATTCTATGTAGAACAGGCCAACCATTTGACTATATTTTCTAAGCAGAATCTCTCTGTATTCTTTCGAATTCATTATTTTTTATTCCATGAAACTGATCTACTGAAAGCTTAGATTTTGTGTAATTAATTCCACTTAATAATATTTAAATTTAATTTAGAAATCTATGAGAGAGGCAAATTTCCTTCATTGATAAAATGTATTGATTTAGCATGCTGTAAGGACAAACTTTGTGAAATGATTTGAAGTAATGCTAAGACGAATCAGGAATTAGGCTAAACTTTTCTGACCTAACTTGAATAGAAGATGTATGATAATTCTACTCAAATTTACCGTTATTTTTCCACTTCATGCATGAATATCAAATCATTGTGATTGAAATTTTAAACTAAAAGAGAACTTTTTTTCATAAAATTTCCTAATTCTAATTACTTACATATTGTTTTACCTATGATCTAATGATATGAATGTCTAAATGAATAAAATGTTGACTGTGATCAAATGTGCGACAAACATGTAACTAAAAATTTTGAAATCAGTCAAAATTAAATAAAATTATAAAATTGCGTTTATATTTGCATCATGTTATGACAAGGTCAATGGGAAGTTTTAAAATGCAGGAGACTGATGAAAAGTTTTTAACCTTGATCTAATATAGAATGAATCTATGGAAGCGAACAAGCTGGCATTCTCATCTTAAACCTTTCTGACCAATTATTACTATTGAATTGCCAAATTTCAACTTAACAATCGAAATTCAATTATTATTCTGAGCGATTTAAAAAAAGATCCTCACTTCTTTTTTTTTGATTTTCAAAAAATTCGATTTTTGTTGGATTGAGTGAATGGAGAGAATAAAGTAACTAATACCTGACATGGAAGTGTTGTTAACTGATTCAAGAAATCTTGATGATTTCATTCAATTTTTTAAAATTGAAATTTGTGCAAGAAATTTTCAAATGCAAACCAATTTCAAGGAAACCTTGAAAATTCCAGTTTTTTTACAATCAAATGCTTTTTGACCTAAATTTTTCCAATAAGCCTTTTGTCAAATGTTCATTCATGGATAAATGCATTTAAAAGTTCTTCACTATGCCTAAATCAGTTGTTTGCAATCGTTCTTTTCTTCCTCATTTCCTCAACTCTAATAATTTTGGTTATTTTTTAAAACATTTTTCTGTTACATTCTTCAGAAACTTCAAATGCACACGAAAAAGCTTTTAATTATTATTGTCACTAAATTAGCAGCAGTTATTATTGGACAAGTTTGGCCTTCTTACGAAACATACAATCCTTTTCATAATTCAAATCCATATCAAGGTTCATGCTTAAAAATTATTTCTGACAAATTAATTCACTTAATTCTCTAAGAAATTCAAAACACACATTTAGAAATCTTGCGAACATTGCATGAACATTATGTACATTAAGTTATTTTCAATGAAATCATTTTTTATAAAAGTAAAATTTGAAAAACTTTTTGAAAATTTTTCAGATTATAATAAAATTGCTCTTATAGCTTTTTAAATAATTTAAGTCAAAAATACATTGTGAACGAATTTCATTGTTTAAATTTATGCTTATATGAACAAATATCCAAATATTGCATTTATAACATTTTAGCTATGATCTAAAAATTTTTGATGATAGGATTAGAATATGGTGGAGGATGCAAGAGCATTATAATGACCCAAATACCGTGTCGACAGCGCCTTGGTCAGTGGAATCTGTATCCGGACTATCAGTGGCAAAATTACAATACAAGACCGTATACCGGTATTAAACTTTTATTGTAGTTTTCTGGTGAATTTCGAAAAAAATAAAAGTTATTTTGAACTAGCTCAAAACACTTTTGAAATTCAAGATTGTTAAAAATTTCCAATAACATTATGGTTTGAATAATTCTAAAAAATTTATTTTTATTGCAGGGATAATGCCACAAACTTTCGTACCGTATGGTAATGGTATTACAATACCTCGAAGCACTGGAATAAATTTAATGGATTTACTGAACGGTGGTGTTTTCCTAAACAGTCCAGAAGCAATACCATTAGGTAACGCAGCTCTGACTCCAAGACTACAGGGAGCCAATATTCTAAATGACAAGAATAGATTCACGGTAAAATAATTTAAATTATAAATTAATGCCAACTATCAAATATTTTTCCCGTTATTATGTCAGTGTTTCAGTACAAATTATCACTTAAGGTAGGAGTTTAATTTCTCTAGTGGTGGGATAAACCGATCTTTCCGAGATATCTCTAATTCTTTTCATACATTGTCCAATCATTAACAACTAGAGTCGATATTTTACAATAACATTGAAAGTTAATTCATTTTGTAATTTTTAGCCGTGCGAAAATCAATTTTAAATTCTCGAAATTAAAATGAGAAAATTGTGAGACACTGTAAAATTTCAGGCCAGTGGTTGTTCCTATGATACAAATAGTAGTAAGTGTGTCGACAATTTTAATCTTTGCAAAGGAAAATGCAAAAATTTTGGTGATGGCTTAACAAATGACTGCAGATGTGTGCCAGATGACCTACTAACCATTTTAGGATTACCTCAGATTTGGAAATAATTGCAAAATTAATTGCACTCATTTCCAATTTATCGCTTTCTGACCAAAATGACATAAATAAGATCAAGGGACACATGTACCATGTGATATAATTTGAATTTTAGAAAGATACCTTTGTTCGTTTATAGCAAGAAAAAAAGTAGAATTTCAAACTCAATGATCGTTTATAGGAAGAGGAACAAAAGAAATGTACTACGTTTGATTTTTAAATTTTTCATGGAAATAATTAAAATTTATAATTTTTTTTTTAATTGATCGCTTTCTTTGGCTTATTAAAAGTGTGATTTATGAATTTTATTTTTTAATTTATCAATTTTAAAACACTGAGCTTTTTATTGAATACCATCCCTCAAATCATTCTTCAAGATTTTATTTCAAAATAACTAAATAAAGACGAAGTTATGTGTATTTTTAAGCGTTTCAAAAAAAAGAAAAAAATTCAAAGGATTAAATTTAATGAAGTAAAATATTTTGCCATAGAATGAGGCAGTATTAAATTTTATTCTTTTAGTGTCTTCATAATATCTTCCTGTTAAAGATATTCAAATGTATTTGATGTGATAAATTCATTCTCGAATCGATTATAATACGATGAATTCATTCGTGCTTTGATTTTTTTTAATTTTTACTGTCTATTTTCAGTTGTTATTAAAAAGATTTTTAAATTTTGTTCACGATTGCTTCTGTTCGCTTAGATCTATCAGCTGGAAAAACAGAAGTAGAGGAAAAATACCTGAAATATCTGAGCTGAACCAAATTTTTTAAATCTCTTCAAAGCTATACAATTATTTTTTAAGTTGCTTAAAATTAGCATAATTTATATTTCAGCCAAAAATATTCTTCTGCTAAAGTGAAAACAATTCGAAATGAAATTTAAAGCAAGAAATAAAATTCGTAATAATAAATAAGCAGTCGAAGCAGTCGTTAAAATAAAGAATTAATAAGCAGTTAAATATTGTTATTGTTATATTTTCAATTCAGAAATCGGATCAAGATTTATCATTTGAGCTTGAAATAAACAAATGAACAAATCGGAGCAATTATGGAAAAAATCTAACTAACATTACTGATCATGTGAGCATTTCGTTTTAAATGAATTTTTTTCTTGTTCCGAGCATTTTTTTTTATAAAACAAAAATAAAAAGAATAAAATTTTTCATTCATTGCGTTGATTGGGTTTTGATTCGAAAAAGTACTACAGAAAAAGGTTCGACGGTAAAAAATAGGAAATGATTCGGTAAATGTGTTATGTAACAACCGAAACTATTGCCAACAATACATTGCCAACCATTTCCGTATTTACTGTCAAATGTTTCCTTTAGTAATTTAGCTACTGCTTGTAAGTTATAATTCTTCATTTCAATTTGTTCCTTCACTAATTTTTGTGCAAAATCTGCTTCTTCTTGATTCATTTCAATACTCTGCAAGTTCATAAGGTTATTTTGCAGTTTTTAAAAATTCATTGGAAGTGACAGTTAGGACTGCTACATATTTTTGGATATCTGCGATCAATTGATTCATTACCAGATAGGAGATTATAGTTGAAAGTATCTAAGTGATTGGTGATATAAATTTTCAATGAATTTTTTTTTTTTTTTTGACCCGAAAACTTCGCAAATGATCAAAAAATACTACAAATAATTGGTGGGGATAAAAAGAGAGAAAGGAAGAGAAAGGAAGAGAGAGAATAAAATAAATATTACAAATTTAATTAATTAAATATATAGATAAAAGTGCTTACGCGATTCATTTCTCGCTGTTTTGCGTTGTTTTCTTTTCACACTTCTTTGTGCCTATTAAACCACTCACGAAAACAATAATATGAGAAATAAAATTAAAAATACCCATTAAATTCATTTCTCAATTTAATCAAAGCACTAAATGGAAATGATTTACTTCTTACTTCACTTTCCATCTGCATTTCCTTCTTTTTACTGATAATGATTTCACCATTTCAATTTTGATTTTGATTTTGAGGTATTTCATTTTGATCAATGATATATGCCATGCAACAGTTGAACATGCCAACTTTTCAACATCGAGATTCCCGAGTGATATCACATATGATAATTGGCAAATTTCATGTATATGCAAATGCAGTATTTCACATTTATTCCAGTGCATTACTACATCAAATAGATCCGAAAAAAAATACTGTGTGAAAAGGAAATGGCAGTAAAAAAAACTGAGGATGAATTTATAAAGCAGAAGTCATCGTATGGCAATTAATTTCTCACTCATTCAGTCTCTCTCTCTCGCTTCTTCTCTCTTTTTCTCTCTGTTTAAATATTTCAATAACTTTAACAGAATCGATCAATCACTTCTGAATTTGAATTTAATCCTTGAAAAAATTGTAAACTTTCATTAGGATTTTAATCATTTTGAATTTTATTTTATTTATTCTATTTCTTTATTTAATCATCAAAAGTTGGAGGAAATTTTTGATCCAGAAAAAAACTTCCAAAAAAATCAAATGCAAAAATCGTATAAAGAGAAAATTATATCTACTGATGAAAAATTTTTAAATTTCAAAAGAAATTTCAAATTTTCTCTTTTCATGATCAAATTAAACATGATAAGTTTGATTATTTTCTGATTCAGGAATAGATCGATGAAAGGTCATTTTAGTATCGGAAGCACGACTCTCTGCATAAATTCCACAAACTAACATACAATGCGTATAGGAGTAAAACAAATTTGAATTTCCACCGCATCCTGACCACCAGCTGAAATTTTGACCAAATTTTCAAACTTATCTATAATATTTGAAATTTGATATTCTTAAGCTTCTCAAGGAAATTTTAGAAGTTCTTTTTTTCAAATATATGTCATGCTGTCATAATATTTCAATTTTTCCAGTCCTGATTATATAATGAAATTTATAAATTTGTAAACTATTTAAATCTAACTATTCGTTTAGTAAATTATTGATGTGCCAATAAAGACCAACCGAATTCCTGGCATTGATTAAGCAATGAAATTTTTCCAAGGTATAAAAAGACAAAATATTGAATTTGCAAAAATTTTATAAATACCTGCAGATACACTGCCGTATTTGTGAATCAAAATGCCAGCGTTCAAATTTACCATCACAAGTCCCAGGATCATATGGTTGAACACATCGTCTTCCGGGATCATCTAGAGATTCATATCTGCATGTCTGTCTGCATTCTGCAATATGGTATCAATCAAGCAAAATCATTAATGAATTTTTGAGAACCAAAAATCCATAAACCGATCCATATTCTATCATTTATTATTTTTACATATATTGCCAACAAATAGCAACTATTTTTTGCAAAAAAAAAAATTCTAGAAACCGAAGTCTTTTGATTAATTTCACTAAACTTCAAAAGAATTTTAAATTCAAATTGTGACAGTGATAAATAAAATGAAGTGAATTTTATTGGAATATCTGACAAAATTAAGATAATTGAACATTCTTTTTTTAATACTTCAATCACTGGCAACATACGTATTCTTTAGAAAAAAAACTTTAAAATAAAAATTATTAAGGAGAAACTGAGATAATCATTTTTTATATTATTTTCATAGCCAAATGATAAATTTAAGTGACGGTGATTTTGTTATAATTTCCAGAAATTCGGATGAATCAGAAAAGAAATTATTACAAACTAATAGTCGATCATAGATTAGTGCGATACGATACTGTCATGTGGAAAATTTTCTACATCATCAAAAATTGCAACTATTTACAATCTGCAGCAGCATTCGTGTATTATTCCATATTAAAGCTTAAAAAGATACCTTCAAATGAATCAAAACGATTTCCATTTCCATCACAACCACCATAATGGAACTCTCGACATCGATGTGAGTATCGATCATAGTACCATTTTATTGTGAATCCACGGTCTTCACAAATACCTCTATCAGGATATTCATTGCATCGAGCATTTTCCAACATCTCCTGACCATCGATATATTTTATCAGTATTACTACCACAATACTTTTGAGTATTATTTCCTGCTTGCTGTTATAAATAGACATTTCCTGAAATACAGCACTTTTAGATCTTAAAATAAGTTTTCAGCCTGACATTAAAAATTTAAGAAGAGAAAAGAATTAAAGATCAAGCGTAAATGATGCATCTGTCCATCTGTCTATCGGACATGAATGAACAAGTGTACCATCGCAATCTTAAAGCAATTCATTAAGTGCTTTCAATTTCAAAGTTTTATAAACAAAATCCTAGAATTTTAAAGGGCATAGAAATAAAATATCTAAGTTGTAAGATGAAAGCAGGAGAAGAGACAAAATGATAGTAAGGAAGAAAAAAAAAAAAAACTTTTAGACCAGTTGTGTATAAAATTATATTTCAGTTTATATTTTCAATTTTTTTTTCTGTCCAAAAATGAGATAAACGGAAAACCAAGAAAAATTCTGAAAGTGCTTTTTAATTTTATAACTTCAAGTACAAATAATACCAACCAATTACCGTAATCTGCTTTAAATTATCATTACTATTGTCAGACAAACTGAGAAATTGCGACAACTCATCTTTCCATCTTTTTGATTCGCAAATTTAGCATTAAACTGATATATGTCCTACTTTTTGTAAAGTTAAAATTTAAATAAGGCATATAAATGATTTTTAAGTAAAATGATTTTTTCACTGGCAAAAATTGTCGTCAAGTTCATAAAGTTTGTTCATCATTAAGTAATTAAGCTAACAATTGATTTGTCATCGAAAACTTCATAAAGTCTAAATTGCGATAAATAATCTTCTATTAATTTATTTTTTAACTTAATTTTTTCATTAATATGTTAGATGAAAATACAACTTCCGTGAACATTGATGACGAATTCCTGAAAAATAGGAAAAAAAAAAACGAATATTCTGATAATCCATGATCAAAACTAAATTGAAAAATTTAGAAAAAAGCACTTTTTCAATTTCATTCAGCAAACAATATACTGCTGTCCGAAATGAAATAATCAAATTCAGTATAGCATATAGTCTTGAGAAAGAAGCGCAAAACATACATATGCAAAATGTTTTGCGGAAAGTTATGCAGAGAATTCGCTGCAAAAATTGAGATTATTCACAACAAAATTCGAACAAAAAAAAATTAGAAATTATTTGGAGACTTTTTGAGTCTTCCAAGAGTTATTTAGCACAGAAGATAAGATTGTACTAATTGTAACAATTTCAGTAAAAGAAAATCAATGTCTGAAAAAAATGAAAATTCTTGAAAAGAAAAAGAAAGAAAGGAATTGGGAAAAAAATGAAGAAATTTGTATTTCTGAAAAATGGCTCTGCCCGATATGTTGCGGCTTACAATTACAGAACAGCTGCTGATTTTTCGTCCATCTTAGATCTTATCAGTACTTATCAGTGCTTTTGGTCCATCATTATTTGCAAAGTGATAGCTACATCATTGCTTTCTGCAAATTTTTAAATTAAATGCTGCAAATGTCACATGATATTTAAAGTATGAAAAGAGCATCAAAACTTCTTCTACCAATTAATTGACACAATGATAATCCAAATTTGATAAACGTATCGCATAGAATTCTTATCAACAAATCTACATAGAAACTTTTAAGCCATAACTTCTTTCATAAATTTTGAAATAAAAATCAAAATATATTTTGTTATGTGGAATAATGACAAAAGCATTATTAGATTTAAATAGTTTGTAAATCAATTTTCACATCTAAAATCCTGTTTCTTCAAGATTGATGAAAATAAGATATTCAAAGATGCTTTAAAATTCCAACTTTGTTAAGTACACAAGATGAAATGAAGCTGCATTTCATTAATCGCAAATTTTAAATATCTTCCATTAATTTTTGCTTACATTAATGCATTCCATTATTTAACACTAATATCACGTTAACATTTTGCATTTGCAAAGTTCACAATTGTGAAAAACATTAAATATTCTCATCTTTTTGTTTGTTCGATTATACTTGATTGAACACAAAAAATTATAGATAAGTCATTCAATGTTCAGTGATGTTTTAAGTTTCCATTATTTTATGAATTTTAGCTTTAACGAGTTTAAAGTTATGAATTTTTGATGCAAAACTTGATTTCTTTTCTTGATAGATTGAACTCAAAATTACTCAATTCACAAAGAGCATCAGTGCAGTTTAGACTTTCGTTCCAATGCTGTCAACATTATTCAGATTCAATCATAATCAATAGCAATATTATTGCTCCCAGCTCCTCAAACTCTGACCGCATTTAGGACATATAAGTGTGCCTGCTGAATTACTTTCCCTGTAGATACTACTGAAAAATATTAGGTATCTGCCTTCGCTGATGAAAAAAAAAATTCTGGTCATCTAACTTTCTGGTGTTCCGAAATTTTGGAGTCAGTAGGCTAAGCCAGGACATTTAATAATGAGATTTTTATTCGTCTACTACGCTTGTTATAATATTATAATACAATAAGCCTGAGTGAATTTACAAAATATAAACAGAATTACTCAATAACGGATATTTTACGTTGAAATTGGAAGTACAATAACATGAATGAAGTTATCAAGATATGAAAGATTTTGAACCATCCAAATAAGAGGAGTTGTTGGGGGTATTTTAATACCATGAGAGATTACAGGTGATTGAGCCTCAATATTTACAGCTTTCAATGCATCAGCAATAGTACGTGCTCGATCTGACTCGTCAAAAGGCGTAATTAGCGGCTGTTGAAAAGAATAATCGATCTAAAAAAATGAAATCTGTGATAAAAAAATTAAATTCAAAAAGTATTAAGGAAACATTTCATTAAACTGCAGGGCATCAAAGGTAATGAACACAGCTAATTGATTTTTTTATCAGTAATACTGATAAATTAAAATTGTAGATTTTAAGATGTCTCCACAATTTTGTGCTCTTCATTATTTAATAAACTTTTGACTTAGCTGAACGTTTTTCAGTCTTCATTTACAGATAAACTAGCAAGCAAATTGCTATTGGAAAAATAAGTTAGTTCAAAATATGCAAAAAAAAAATCAGCGCTACCTGATAAATGCGAATAGGAACATGCAACATTGGTTCATTTTCACTAGATTCCATTAGTTTTTTATTTACAGCCCAAAATTCATCAAATTTGTCTGCAATGAAGCAATATATTCCAGTAAATAACTCTGATGAACACGCCATAAAGTAATCAAACAATCAATCTCACAATCCAAATCACTATCAGGATACCTTAATTCCCACTAACACATTTCTAGCTTTCTTTCATTATTCGTAAACGTTAAATGTTTAAGAAAAAAAAGCAAACAGCAAAACAAAGTTTATACACCAAGGATAACTAACCATGCAGTATACTACTCCATAATAGCCGATGTTCATCAATTTTCATTGAATTGACCACTCTACCTTTGTGCTTCAGTTGATCAGCTTCCTTAACTGACTGAATGTACGAGCTTTCTAAGTCGTTGCCTCTGAATCGCATTACTTCTTTTGGGGAATCCTGATGTGATTAAGCCCGAGAAGTGATTTTCAACAATACATTTTCTTTCGCTAATTAATATGAATTTTATATTTTTAATACAAAGAATTTAATTATTACAGAGATCAAAATATGGAGATATTAGTAAGAGCTAGGATTAGCATAAAAAGAATCTTCTAGAAGTGCAAAGAAGGTTACGAACTTTGGTTTTCAGTACAACAGTCCACGGTAAGAGATCATCCGTTTTTAATAAATCAAATAAAACACCGACTGGATAATGCCTAAAATGACAAACATGAATTGCAATCTTTAAAGTCTCAGAAACTTGTATTTTGTTCTAAATAGCTTTAAAGTAAACACTTCCAAAATGAATGAATTATAATTTAAACTAAAAAAGAGAAGAGGAAAATGGGCAAGTACCATTTCAATGGTTTAGTGTTGTATCGTAACCATACTGAATCTGCATCAAAATGATCAACAACAGCCACAAAATACTGTAACACTCGTGGTAAAATAACAGGAAAATAACTCATACTTGGAACCATAATCTGAAAAGAACTAGAAAATTCTCTGATTCTAAATAAAAAAATAAAAATAATAAGATTGTATTAATAGTAACAGTGAAAAATACTGCTTGATTAAAAATAAAAATTGCTTGATCTAGGTATGGTACCACATATAAAACTGAATAGTTATGCATTTTTTTAGCTACTTTTTTATTACTATCCTATCGCATGTACTGCAACTATAAAAAAAAAAAAAAAAAAAAAAAAAAAAAAAAAAAAAAAAAAAAAAAAA
>JARVGP010000986.1:0-24491 GCA_029876185.1 Mansonella ozzardi
TCTTTAAAAAAAAAAAAAAAAAAAAAAAAAAAGCACGACAACCTCTCTTACCACTTTTTTATTAAGAGTAGAAATTTAAAAATGAAAAATTGAGCAATTAACTCATCGTTAAAAACGATTTTTTTTTTTCGTAAAACAAGTTTATATTTTGAATGTTCACTCTCTATTATAAAAGAAATTCAAAGGAAATTTTATATGCATGACAAAATTTAAGCAAAAATAAACAATACGAATAATTGAGTAAAAAAAAACATATTTATTTGTAAAAAAGTAAATATTCAAGATTTCTAGTAATAATCGCAATGCTTTCCTATCATATTTTTTCATTATCCGTATTGAACGAAGGTATGGATCTTGAATCCAGAAAAATTAAGCCTAGTAAAAATGATAGCAGCCCAAAGGATTATGATTTGCTTTTTTAGAAAAGAGCTATATTTTGTGATTCAATCACAAAAATAAAATTGATACGACTTTGAGTGAAATATAAAAACAAGAAAGAAATGTGAACGATGACAGAATTAGTTCGTTATCATAAGCTACATTATAATCTTTGACCTCAGCACCATTTGTATTAATTCATCTTCTTTATACTAGTTTCTAGTAATCCTATAAATTGACTGTAAACCTATAGAAAATTGCAATTATAAATCAGACAAAGAAGAAAAACAATATAGATAGAATTACAAAGTGAAAGCACTTTATCAATTATACATAGCGATCTGTTAATATATTATCGAAACTTTAATTCAAATCTTTTCATTTTGATTTTGACGCCAGCTTTTCCTTTATCCATGCTCGAATTTTTGTTTTTAAAGCATCATCTGGAATTGTGAGAATTCATATGTTCAGAATTAATAATCAACATGGCTTTAGCTTAACATTAATAAGACTCATACTGGACTAAAATGAAATATGGGCCATCCTGAGGGTAATAAATCGAAATAAATCAAAATAGTCTGCCTTATCACGAACAACATGGACCACTAATTCAAACTATTGGAAATATTATTTCCCATCTTAATAATAATGCACAAGATGATTAAAAAAACTCAAGTAGCTAAAAAAAAAGAATTAGTTTAGAATTACCAGATACAAGCTGAGTTTCATTCAAGGGTTGCCGAGTGAACGGATCGGTTTGGGAGCTGAGCAAGTGACGCATAATATGTTTCCTATCCATTTTATGTCCTGATGGCAGAACTACAGGATCCGTCATTAGTGTGTTCATTACCGGATCTGCAATCAGCTAAGCGAAATGGCCAATGTTCAAAAAAAACTTAATTCTAATTATCTCAGTGGCAGAGAGCGACAAAGCTGCACGGATATATGGAAAAACACACATATCAATAAGTAAAAGATAAACAAACCTAAAGTAACCTAAAAATGAAAACGTTCATTTTAATTATAAAGATCGATTATGCTGACGTTTAGTAGGTGGCAATCTACGACAAAATTACCTCTGAAATCATCCGGAACATCATCTCCAAAGTCCTCTTCATTCTGAGCTTTCTGTTTCCAGATTCGCTGCGTCATGTCAGCAAGATTTTTTAAAAGTTCAATTTCATTTATAGGTACAATGTTATTAGCGGTTAACCGCGAAAGCACCATAGAAAAGACCTCGGGCGAATACGAACGCTGAAAATATTTGCTTAAACAATGAATATATCTTTATAAGCATAATCTGCATTGTATCCGAGTAAATGAAATAAAAAGAGACAGCCGATTCGATCTTCAGATAATATTTTTAACTTACTGCAATATTACTAACACAAATAAATAAATATCTGTAGTGTTCCATCGACTTCATCATTTCTTAATCAAGCAATCTCTTTATTCTTAACTTGTTTTGTGAAAAAAAAGACAGGTTGAAGTGAGTAATAAGAAATTTAATAGCTTGAACTAAATTCAACAATCACCTCATCATTAGCGATGCATTCTGCAAATTTCTCTGATGACAAATTCAAATACACATTTACTATCTGCTGTAGTAAAGCTCGTGGCTCCCACAGAAACCGACGTACTGCGTCACGTACTTTCAGTTCTGTACATTTTGGACCACATAGTTGTGATACATTATAATCCAACATTGAAGCCAATCTTTCACCGAGTAACTGAAACTTTATTAACTTCTTAAAATATGGAAATATTCTGTTATGTAAGTATATCATAAGTCCTAACAAAAAAAAAATTATTAAAAATAGAAAAGTGTAAGACTAGAAATTAAAATGCCATTTGCATCTACACAATTCAAGAAAACTGACTAAACCTTCCTAAACCAGTAATAAAAATTGCATTGGAAAATCAAACCGGCTCATAGAACGGTTCAGGTGCATCTGCAGTTAAATATGTGAAGAGATCCAATGTATCGCGCCCAAGTATCAACCAGTTCCGTACACCTCGCTTTGCTTCTAGCAATGCATCTTCTTTCATTTGACGTTCTTCATTTCCAAGATTAGACCATTCGTTGCTTTCCTTCAGTGTTTCAATATCGTGTATTTTTTTCAGTGCAAGCAGTGATTCATCCAATAAATAAGTTGCATCATTAATAACCATATTAACGAAACGAATAAAATTTGGTGAGCATTCTCTGAAACACAATAAATATATCCAGTGTTCTAAGTAGATCTTCATAATTAATACCATATTCTATTAATAACAGTAATATTTTTTGACTTTAGTAAAGCAAAGCATTAAAATCAGAGTAATGAATTTCAAAGAGAAACAAATGTGAGTAAATCAAATACTAAAAACCATTAATTAAATTAATCATAAACCATTATGTCTTGACTTTTACGAAAAAATTTCAATTAATTTTATCAGAAGTTTCCAAGAAAATCTATCTTGCTATAGGAAACTTTTAATAAATAGGAAAATCTACCTTGCATAAGACGTAATATTACTTCTATAAATTGTACTTTCCCAAAGAGAGCGAAATATCACTTGAATTGACCGTCTGATGTTGAATTTATCATAGAATTCCGTGCTTGCTCCTGTTGACTCCACATCTGCGAATATTTAGAATACAATAAAACTAAAAACATAAATACAATAAAACTAAAAAATAAAAAAAGAAAATGAAGCCAGATTTCCATTATACCTGCATAAAATTTAACAAGACTAGGAAAAAGTCGGTCAATAGCCAGTGGAGAATTGATAACAGAAAGATGGAATTGATATGCAGCAGGTAAAATTGCAGGACAAACCATAAACAGAACTTCCACTATCTAAAAATTTTATTTTATAGATTTATAATAAGATTATTGGAATTTCAAATGTAATATAATCGATGTTAGTGAGATTCGATGTCAGCTATATCAGACTGTCTTCACGCAGTTCTGACTGTCAGTTTTAATGTGTGCGATAACTTTAAAAGAAAGTTGGTAGCTTACTTCTTGTGAATTCTGTTTGATAATTCATATCTCAACCGTAAATCTCTCATTTAATTTTTCTTTGAGAAAATCCAAAGGTTCATTCATGAATATGATAAAAAAGATGATATTGCGAAGCCACGCTTTTTTTGCGCAGATTAGATATTACTAAATAGCATTGTTTGTTTTTAATATACACGGATGAAAAAATAACCTTTGCTGCAAGAAATTTATTGTTAAAATAATGAGTGCTGCAAATAAATACAAGTAGCTGTTGAGGTAAGTCAAGCCGGCTTTCCAGAAGTATAATTGGATTATTCCTGCAATATAAATCAGACCATTATTGAGTGCCATTCTAATCCATGAATTCCGTCAAATAAAAACTCCATGTAGCCGAAAAAAAATAATTAGTTGAATAAGTTTTCAAATCAAAGATAACGGTACTAACTTCAGAAGAAAGACAATGAAGTCGAGAGAGTTTTCCAAAAAAAATTCTGGCATAGCTCCGAACAGATCTGGCGCTATAGGAGGAAGTAAACCATCATTAATGCTAAAAAGAGATAGCAGAAATGGATTCTATGATACTTACATTTTATCATGCAAATTAAATAAAATACATTACAAGGAAAATAAAAAAAAAGAGCAAAAAGAAATCTTTTGTTGTTTTGTCGTACACATTACTAAGAAATTTAGTTGTTTCGGATAACTAACAAGTTGGGATTAATAATATTGATAAGGAAAGTAAGCTGACGGCTACAGAATTCCAAAGCTCGATGGAGAAACACTGGATCGTATAAAGCCGCTTCTAAACACATAATGCTCCGAATGAGTCTCTGAAAAATGATATGAATAAAACTTGCTATTTGATACATAAAACTGCTCGTGAGATACCTGCATTTTCGAAGTTGTATTTAAAAATGTTAATGTGATAAAACCTAAGATCGTAGTTGAGGTTAAGAATTTAAGATTCTAAACTGGACAAAAATAATTGTTCCACTAACACATCAAACTACCAATCACCTCTGTGCAACCTTTCAAACATAAAAACCTGCCAAATATCACATCGTACCAGGTTTAAATTGAAATTCAAGAAGCGAATTGAAAACGTACTGTATGGAAAACGTTAGCCCGTTCCAGTTTTGCTTCAAGTATTGCTTTTTCTCTTATTTGTATTGCCAATAATCTGCGTAATTGTACTTTAAGTTCAGTTAGACCGATTTCAATTTCGTGCAAATTTCTTTTCAAATATTTTAATTGTCCAATAGCAGCTGATAGTGATAGGTGCTGTGATTGTACTGTCAGGAAGAAACATTCCGTGGGAAATTTGATTTCAAAATTAACATCTAAAAGTGACATGAAATTTTTCTTCTAAAATGGCCAACCTTATTAGTGCAACCTACAGTGACACTTTTAAAGTGTGGTGTTTAAAACATATAAGAAGCACAATATCATAACGGTCCATCTATTGATGAAAAATGAAATATATAATCAAAACTAAAACATTCAAGCATTCTATGCATATGGATGTAATATGTAATATGTGTTAACCTTCAAAAATTCAAAACAGAATTTGAGAAAAAGATACCTATTATTTTTGCGAAGGCTTTTGCTTGTTCCAAGTCCAATTTTAATCTTGTTTCATCCGAAAAATCAATTCTGCATTTCGGATGGAATATGTAATATGTGTTAACCTTCAAAATTCAAAGAAATAATAGGTGCAGGACACAAAAATATCGTAAGTTCAGAATTCAGAATGGGTAGAGTAAAAATTACCTTGTCAAATGTCACTTTCTCAGCCAAACTCAGCATTACATCAAAGAAATTTAGCATGAAGCCATCTGATGACAACTTTGAATGATCTGGCTGAAATAAATAGCACAACATTAATAGCAGAATCAATAAAATGCTTCAACAAATCAGGTATAAATCTCTTTAACAAAACTTCTAACCAAAATTATTGCAAAAATTAGTGAGCGGTAAAAAGGTAAAAAGTATTAGAGTGGTGGTCTTAAATGAGTCTTTATATAAGCTTGTAATAATTAATCATTAAAATTACTGATTAGAAAACAAAGAACCAAAAAGCAATTTTATGCTGTAAGCGAACTTACATTCATCTGTCTTTTTTTAATATTGAGAGACAATACACGAGTAATGAAATCCAACGTTCTGTTACGGCTCGAAGTGTTTGCTAATAATTGATGCAATATTTGATGCAAATGACGCTAGAAATGAAATCAGTTTTAAACTATTGAAAAAAATAATCACAAAAACTTGTTGATCAGCAAGACGTGCAGAGTTTTTACGAACTTTCTATATAAAATATTGCTCATGACTATTTTATGGTACTATTAACTAACTACCAGGACAATATGTTTTGGTAATTATCGTGTCTTAAAATTTCTTAATAACATAAACCGCATTCCAGCATCTGCTGCTCTGCATATTACATTGAACTGATGCGCCCAGTATATGAATTCTACCACAATTAATTGGACAGAAAAATTAATGTCACGCTCAAAAACGTACCCTAACAAGCGTTAAGTCATTTTGATAAACGTTATACAACATCGGTTTTTGTTCATCTTCAGGAAGTTGAGTGCAGTCGAAAAATGGCATGTAAACAGAGAGCTGAAAATAGGTATATCGAATTGCTTCATTAAATAATAGTAGTGAATCCAAAGTTTATTCTTACGCTTCCATTATCAGCGGGAGCTGTGCTGTATTCAAAAAATGGTCCCAAATAACACAGTCTCGCGAAATCATGACCTTCAAGAACGCTGTGTACTTCCGATATGAAATCTGATCGCGAAACCAGCTATAAAAGATAACAAATCGTAACTATTAAGCTGATGTGATTAGTTCCAAGGAGCAGCTAATTTAATTAACTGGCCATACTGCTTGAATAGATTTAACAGAATTGTGAACAAAATAATTAAATACATTTAAAAATCTACATTCAAAGTATCATATATTTGGAATCCAGTGTGATTAAGAAGTACTAAAAGAGTAAGAAACTAACTAAATCCGCAATAGGCCTCTTATTAGATGAAGTTTTGACATCTACAAGGAATTTTAGCAGGGAATACGGATAAACTGCTATTTCCCTGTTACATTTAGCCGACATTTGCTGGCAACTCATCGATTTTTGTGCACAATCCAAAATGGGATTGAAAATCTGCAACAGTTTTTAAATAAGATCGGATTTTCTATTTACATGTTCGAATATTTGGTATAAGAAATGTGGATCAGCCCACTCACCAATCTAATAGGATAAATGACGCAGAAACATTTTTTCAGCTTACAAGTTTTCAAAATATATTCCTGAGTGCTTCGATATTATTTAGTTGTTCTGATGATGACGTAAATGGATTTCACGGCAGATACATTATACTAACCTATACATTATATTCCTACATATATCTCATGATTTATTTGTATGTCTCGTATGACTGATTATTAATGTTTGTGTCACACTGTTAGCTGCATTAAATTTAAATATGTAGCGAAGCGAAATTTCTGAGATTATATGTAACAGAAAGGTAAAATAGACCTCAGCAAATGCACTATGATCCATATCTTCGTCCGTACAATAAGTTATCAAGTTGCAAGCAAAAGTTTCTGGTATTTCCTGCTGATAAAACATTCGAACAAAGGCTGCTATCATGTCTTCTGCTGTGAATCTGCAGTGGATTCTAATTCCCGAATTGTTAAAAAAATGCAAAAGTTATAAAAATAAAAACAAACTCCATAAACAAATAATAAATAAATTATTTCTCAGTGAATAACACGAAAATAAAACATTACTTTTCACCATAAAAGCCACGAAGAAGAAATGATGTTTGAGTGAACAGTCTTTTTTGAATGACTGGAATTACAGAAAGCTCGTAATTCATCAAAAACTGCAATTAAAATTTTATCTTTTGTCCTTTAAAAGTTGTATTTTTAACAGTAGCTTTTTAACTGTCCATTCCACTATAAAAAAATAAAAAGTTAATATATTAATGGGTCTCATAAAACTGCTCATAAAAGTATATTCTGATTAGATACAAATAATTTCAATGAGAATTACGCAGCAGATTATGAGATTATACAGCACAAACCTGATTTTGTCCTTCAGTAATCAATTTTTCGTTTGTTGTAATAAGATAGCGCAAAGCCATTTCTGGCAAAATTAGAGGTAAATCAAGTAACGGTTCGCCGAGTTGTTTTCCCAGTATTCTACCAGTATTCATGGTTTGCATACTACAAATTGATGATCATTAATGGCGCATTACTGGAAAGATTGATAGTGATTAATTCTAATCATATTTTTGATCGAATTGAAAGCTTCAAATAGAATAGACGGACAATAGAAAGAGCACTTACTTGTTTTGCTGCATGCTACACAGCGCTCGCATGAAAATATCATCAATTACGACTGATAGGTCAACTAAAAATTTATTCTTCTTTAAAATAATTATGATTAATGGAAAAAAAAAAAAAAAACCAAGCAATCATGTCCCCATTTTTCAAATGATCACTGCCCTTCACATATCACTGCCAATGCTATTGAAAATAAATGTACACTAAGTACTGATCATGCTTTCAAATTCATTCTGCACATGCATATCGTTTATGATAAATAAGTTTCATTAGATATCAATCGGCATTTATATTGAATATTAATCAATATGTTATGTCCATCATCTTTGTTTCAATTTCACCCTATTTTAACTTCATAAGCTGTTTTTTTGATGTTAACCATACTTCACCATATTCGTAACAACAGGGCATACCATCACTATTAAAAGTCGATGCATCAGTTGATTCCAACAATAATTTCAAACAATTGCTATTTTCATTGCTGAAAATCCGATTAATAAGATTCCGAAGACGATCCAATTTGTAAGCTTCTCCATCCTAAATTGATTATACTAATAAAATTCAATATGACCTTTATTGAATAATGCCTTTACAAGAAATCAATCATTTTTTATCTCTAAAATTTTAAATGTTCAACAAAAATACGACTGAGTATTAAAAGTAGATATGAGAGATTCATTTCCATTTTATTTTTTTTCCCATTTGTACCTCTTATATCCATTAATTATTACTATCTCGCCATTTTTTGTGCACTTCCCAAAAAGCTCAAATCAAACAATACAAATAAAAATCACTAAGTATTTTTTATGTCTAACATTTATCCAATCTACCTTGGTCTATTTTCAAACTAATCTTCATTAATGCAATGTTGCACAAAAGAATAATGGATACATGTCTAAATCATCAAAATTATTCAGATTATTCTCTATAACTACATAATTATTCCAGGCATAAATCATCATGAAATTATTCGATATTGTAAATGGCATTTAAATCTGTAAACATCTAAACTATTTCACTTTGTAGTGCTAATTATACACATACAACAATCAGTACGTACCATAATCACCAATACTGTATCTCAATCCACAATAATTTCTTCAGAAATTAGAGTATCTACTCAATTAATTAACCGAATATTTTTTTTAGGGCTTACAAAACTTAGAGGTAAAAATTTTCAAGGCATGTTTGTTCAAGCATGGCCAATTTTAGTAGGCAAACAAAAGAACATTCTACATTTCGCTAAAAAATAAATGATATTTTCATTCAGTATATATCTTTTAACTCTTCAAACCAAATCCTAGCATAAGCAATGGCTATGAATAAGAATAAAAAATGATTAAGCTATTGAATTAACAACTATTAGTTGTTAAAATTAAAATAACATGAATTAGCCTATTTCGTTCAGCATATAGTTAAATTCAAGTAATACTGAATTTACAACTAAAATAGTTTGGTTAATAAGAAAGTTTAAAATTATCAATTATTAGAAACTAAAAAATTATTGCAAACCTCATTTGAATTTCCATTCGGCATAATGTTTATACAATCTTGACGTAGTTTTTTTGCATCTAATTCTTCAAGTTCTGCTGCTGGACTTCGATGTGTCGCTTCTTCCGACGGCATCAAATTTTTTTGCAAATTATACAAATTTCTAGTTGTAATCTGTAGAAGAAAAAATCAACTCCATGATAGATGTTTAAAGTTATTCAAATACTTATAGCTAATTTCCTCGAATTTTAATAAAAATCTCAACAATACATTAACCTAAATATTTCAATTTTAGAATTAAATTTACCAAAAAAATAAGTATAATTTTTATTATAATTTAAGCAATTACTTCTATCAAAAATACAATTTAAAGTAGACACTTACGTTAATTCGTACGCCACCCAAAAATTACACAAAGTACATTCTATTTAAGTAACCAATCGTAGCGCTGTGTCAACACGAATTTTATTTGGTTCGAATTGTTCGTGCTTACAATGAATGTTTGATAATTTGACAGGATGCACGAAACTTTTTCCTTCACAAATATTCGCTAATATTTTCTCTCTTCTTGAAATCATTCGTGGTATATAATGCATGAGTAAATTGATATACTCTATCGATCTAATCTTAATATCATATTTATTTCAGGTTAATTTCAATTTCATATGATACTGTAGAAGTGGAATGATTGATAAAACGATGGTAAATACCATTCAATTATTTGAAAATCAAAAGGTTCTATATTTATTCATCCATTAAAATACAATTTTTTCGTTATTGTTTTTGTAACACAATATTTACTGTATTTTAACTTTACCTTATAGTTATTATTCATATTTTATTTTTTTTTTGTTCCTCACTTTATATTTTATCCTTTAATAAATAATAAAAATTTGAGTTTCCTTTAAATATTACTTAAATTTAATAAGATCGAAATGGTTTATGTATTCTGATATAACTAAATTAAAGGAATTGAATACACTATCATATTTATTATTCCTAGTTGTTAATGATTGTTCAAATTGCTGAAATTGAATCGCTTACTTCTGTGTTTTGTTATTTCTTTGTTTCCTTTAGTTTAGTTTGAATTAAATTTGCAATTCTACTTTTTTTTTTTATTTATTTTTTTGTCGCAGCACATAATCTGTTCTGTCATCTTCTATTTAGCCGTTAATAGAGCTGACTTTCATCAATGTGGTACAGCGTTGTAATGCTGTTAACACCGTTGGTTACTGTTAATTAAGTTCTTCTAAATCAAATTTTAATTTATTGGAAGTGTTCTACTGGACTGATTAAATTTATTTGGATAGAACCGACTAAATTCTCACTAAATAGTAACAATCATTGTTAATCATGTTCTTATGAATATTGAAAATTATTTACATTTTGTTGAACAAGCTTATTTCAGTTCGAACGTGAAATAGCCTTTCACGAAGCTTTGGATGAGAGGAAAAGAGCATTCGAGGTAAGTCTACTAATGATACTATCGATATAGAATGCTTCGTTGAGATAAGAAGCCATTACAGATATCATTATTTTTTTAACTGCCAGAATATTTGAAGATTAACGATATAAAGGAAATAAATCTTGCCAGTTTACATGGTATATAGCTATTTTTAGTTGCATACACCATCATGAAATAGCATTTTTTATATTATTAGAAGCATATGACTTACGTTATAAATCCATCATGCTGCTAATTTTTTATTAAGGAGCTTCGATAAACAATCAACTAGCAAGGGATTTAAATATAGAAACACAAGAACTAGAATATTCTATGAACTAATTAAGTCCGTGGTAAGTGGTCGTATTAAAGCACTACAGTGTTGACAGTTTGAGTCTTGACTTGAAAGGGTGTTCTATTTTTCCTGTAGTTTGAACTTTTTTTTAATTTGAAAATCATCGCATTTTAGCTCGCCAAGTTGCAATATGCATATCCTTACAAAGTTGTTGGAAGTCTTGCAGTAACTCTTATCTCTGGTCTTTCTACCTATCAACATAAAAATCTGCTTCATTTGATACCAGCTGCAATAACGTTTGCTTATATAGCATATGAAACTGATGCTTCTTTTGGAGGAAAAACAGAAAGAATCAAAAGTGATTTTTTTTTTCAACTAATTTTGTTCAATAATGTTGAGAATTTCTTATGACTGGAATTGAATGTTATGTGGAGAGTGCTAAAATGATTACTATGCATTATTTTATCTATTTTATGAATACAATAGGAAATATAGCTCTAATTGAATTCCACAGTTTGTTTTCAGGACGAGCGGATTTATTGTATCGAAAAAGATTGGCAGAGCATGAACCGCATGTTTTGGTAACTGACGTGAAGCAACGTCTTAGGGAATTGCAAAAAGATGTTGAATGAGTGTTCGTTATGTTTTCAAACACTGAATTGATTTACATAGAATCAAAAGAACCTATGGTTGTTATTTCTATATTTTTCGAAATTTTATGAAGAAAATTGAAATTTTGGCAATGTATCACTTCCATGAGTAATTAATTCACCAAAAAGCATTTCGAAATATTCGTAAATTAACTTGAATTAGTTTCCATAAATTTAAACTGCAACATATGATATATATGATATAATAATGTATATATATTAAATCTATATATATGATATATTAAATCCTAATAATCAGTAAATCGAAAACAAGTAGGAATCTTCGAAATGTAAGACACAGTTTTTGCTTAATTTAATTGGAAAATATGCTTATTTTATTTCTTTGTCCAAATCTTTGTGGTTTTTCAAATTCTAATAAAACGTTGGAACTTCACCTGTCGTTTTACCTGTCCTATTAGTTTTCAATCTTAATGGAATCATATCTCATGGAACTCCTGCCAGCTGAAATTTTGTAGGCGAAAAGGACTAAATGTCTGGAAAAGAACTGTTCCTTTAGGTTCTCTACCACTTTTGCCGACAACTATTTAATGATGATTTAAATAAATATTTCAATAGCTGATCACCTTTTAGGTGTTGTTGATGATGTTTGGCATCGCTTACGAAATTGTTGAATAATTTATATTCTGAATGTCTGGATAGTTAAGGTTTCCTCCTGTTTTGTATTGTATTTTAAAAAAGTAGTGTTTTTAAGAAAACCACTCAATTTGTTGTGTAATATTTTTTGCATTTTTGAGGATTCTTATAATTCCTGCACTTATAGGTCAAATAACAAACAACAGATTTAAATTTGTAGCGAAAATTTTCAGATTGAAACTGTTTAACAGTTTTGCTTGTTTTGTTTATGTTCTTGATGGGAGCATTGTGGTCAAGTAATGCGGAGTTGCAAAATTATTATGACAAACAGGTTACACCTAATTATTTAGTTCAATCTTTATTTAGTATGTCGAGCTTTGAATTTTATTTTAAATTTTGATTTAATTATATGTAATCACATTAAAACAATTATACATATGCACATTGAAATCCTAAAGTTTTCAAATTATGTTTTTATGTTTTTTTTTTTTTTATGAAGTAAAGTCTATTGTAATTTTAGCAGAAATTATTCTTCAGGCAGTAGAACAGATAGCTCTGCAAAATGTTTTGTTCGAGCATAAAAGAGCCCTAGAGGTTCGTTTCTTTCTTTCTAAATCTGTATTTTTTGTAGTCTAACTGATATATATTCATATTTTCCAATTTAATTACTCAGTAATGTGGTTCTTCTCATTTTTTCAAGCCACAAAAAATAGTGTACGAGATACTGTTTGGAAATCAAAATTCACTAGACGTCCCCCCAACGGAATCATTTTTTGAAAAAAAAAGGAAAAATGATTTTGCAGTTGGATTTACGATACTAAAAGCTAGATAGTGTTGCTGAATGATTGGGTTTACGATACTAAAAGCTATAACATATAACATATAACACATTAAGCAACATTATCTAAAAGCTAGATATTGTTGCTAAATGAAGGTTAAATTACTGTCAAGTATCTCATTATTTGGCTATAATGTCATATTATATTCTATAGTTACAATAGCAAACAACTATTTCAGTTAGCGAGTACACGAAAAATTATTGCTAGCGAACATTTGACTGCGTTGTTGACCGTTTCATTGCTATTAATAAGTCAGAAAATGAAGCAGCCGCATCTCTTCTTTCTACCAGCTGTTCCACTTATTGTTGCTCTTTTCCATAATTTCGACCAGCAGAGGGACATAAGGATTGATGCTATGAAAGGTAACCCTCGTATTCAGTAGCTTTGATTATATCAAATATGCCTTGTTGATTGTGCATTTCTAACATTGATAAGTATTGCCTAATTAATTAAAACCATCAAATACAGTCCAAAAGCTGATGTAGCCAACTGTTTGAATGTCATTTTAATCAATCTTCAGTTTAATCTCTGAATCATAGGCGCTTAAATTATAATTAATTAATTCGCGAATGATTTCTAAGTGGAATGACTCATATAAGTTTTCTTTTATTAAATTCTTATAGTTGTTCGCTTTTATTGCATTCTACAGTATTTAAGATGCTAACCGTAGATTATGAGCAGAGAAATTATTCAAAAAGTTTTGTCTGTATAAATAGATCGGTTAATTTGAAGGCTTTCAGAAAAAGCGCAGGAATTACGTCAAGAAAATCGTCATTTACTTGAACCTGTTGGTGGTCCCATAACATTGGATGAGCTTGACAGACGTATTCGGGAAAAATATCACAAAGAAAAGCAAATAGGTCAAAGCAATTAATCTGTTAATGAATGGTTGTAGAATGTGTCTTTACCAGTTTGTGAATTTGTGAAGTTTTTAGTTTGGAAATAAACATTAAAGCTGTCATCAAATGAATAAGTCATCTTTTTTCTACCTTTAATATATCGTCAACGTCAACATATGCAATTTTTTGATGGACATACTTGTTTAGTTCAACAGATTTCATCTTTTTTTGCGATGGTCTTTTGGTTTTTACCATTCATTTTTTCAATATTGAATTTTTTCATTATTATCCAATGAGTTGCATTGAAAAAAAAAAAAAGTATGAATAATTTCGTGGAAGAATGTTTTTCTGTTAAGAATATAAATGTAAATGTTTCTTTTATGGAAAGTATGAATTAAGGAGATGATACTGTTGAAAAATTGAAAAACTAGTATTTTAATAAGATGGATGGTGCTTACCTGGCCTAAAGAGCATTATTTGAACTATTTTGATCCTATTTTACAATTTTCGATGACTCATGAAGCGAAGTTATCTTGGATTTATCTGAATGGATTGCTTATTTTTTGTATATCATAAATGATGTATATCATCGATCGGTTTTCAACCGATGTTGAACTGTTGAGGTCCTTTTGCGGGAATTTCTGCGGTTTTCGAAGGTTTTCAAAGTTTCTGCGAGAGGGACATATTCCAACTGATCGATGCTTAGTTGTTCGATTTTTCTGGTGCCGAATTACATTCGATTTCCTCTTCGAATCTTGAAAAAAATTAGAAGGAATTTCATTCGCATCGCACAAGACTTTTAAACTTGAAGTTATTTCTTTCCAATTTTAACAAAATTTTGTGCCAAATTGTGTAGCCTTCTACTTGTTACTTATTGGATAGTTGGGTTTACTTACTATATTCTATAAAAATGATAAAATTTTTCTCCCATTCCTTTTCAAGGAGCTATTATCAATAACTGAAGTGTTTGAGAAGTTCACTGGTATGAACTCAGATAACGAGAAATGGGAATTAAGTCCCTATTGTATTGCTTATTGATTAGTGTTTGGAAAGAAAATGTGTCAGTCCTTGATTTTATCAGAACCGGTTAGCGGTATGCTTATACAATTGTTAGAAGATGAATTTAGTTTTATGTTGGGCAAATTAGAGAATAAAAAGCCGTATAATTAAAACCATTAAAATTCTTACCGGTTTTCTGAATTTTACCACTGGATAATTTACTGGAATTCTCTTTTTTTTCATTTCTAACCACTCTACCTGTTATTAAAGTTGTGCAGGAATTGTGCTGATAACGATGAAATATGTAAAATACAGTTTACAATTCTTAAAATTTACATTAATGGTCAATCAAGGAAGCTGCGGTCATTTTATTCCTTCGTTTTTTCATGCTGAAGCAAACCTATTTCCTTCTATTTTTCTATTACGACTGGTTTATTCGTCTGGAAATTAATCACAGATAAAGAAATGAAATTTTGAAGTCAAAAAAACTGTCTTGAATGTACATCACAAAAATCGATGTTCGGAATAGTGAAAAACAAATATTCGGTTAATTGTTTAAGTAATCGTTGAATTTATAGTAGTAATCGTTGAATATATTATTAATCTTGGAATTTATATCTTTTTAGTGTTAATTCTTTTATGCTTTTCTTGAAAGGAGTGAGTAATATTCAATAACTTTTTATCCTTTTCTCCATTTTATGCATTCATGAAGACCTTAATAATGGATTGTAAAAACATAATTAAAAACATAATTATTGTAAAAAACATAATTAAAAACATAATGATTAATGATATAGATCATCATTATCACTTCACTGTTCGAATTACAGTGACAGATTTCCTAGCTGTAATATAATGTTTATTACTTATTTTTCCCTGTGATTAACAGTAATAATCATTTAATAAGCATTTTAAGAGTTTGAAAGCATAGTTACAATCGCATTTCGGTGGAAACTAAGTTCGTTTAGTTATTACTAAGTTCAAGTACAAGTGAAAATCTTAGCTGTAATTTAAAACTTCTCAGTGAACTAATTTTCTTATAAGTAACCTAAGCTTAAAAATCTGATCTTATTATAAGTAAATGTAAATTTGGAAAGCAAAAATTAAATAAACGTTTTATTTTATATGAATTAAACTGCAAGTCCTGAAAAATCGTGCAAAAAAAAAAGGAAGGACGTGATCAAATAATGAAGTGATTTTAAAAATATCAAAAATCAGTGCTCATTTATTGTTGCTAAAATTTAAATAATTGATATTTACTAATGAGTGAGCATTTCATTAACTTAGCAGAAATAGTCATGTAGAAATTAAAAATGTGATCAATCTGTATGATTAAAAAACAAGGGAGCAACTTATCTTCAACCTACAATAACAAATTGAACTGCATGACTTAAGGTCACGTCTTGGAAATACCATAATTCATTTTGATATCACTGTTAACTATGATTGCATTTGCTGAACACAATTAAATAATTTTATAATTTATTGTCATAATTCATTTAGAAATTAATAGCCTGAGGAGTTCTTTATTAAATATCTTACAGTTAATTCTTCAAATCAGTTTAAAAAGTTTGAAGAATTCAACATTTCTGCAAATCTTGTTAATACAATAATGATGCCTTAAACTTGAAAACGGTTGTTAGATACCATCGTCAATTTCATTCAGGAAACTTTAGACTATTCAGTAGTGCTAAGTGCAAATATTCAGTCCGAGCAAGCAACATTTAGATTCTTGATTGACGTAGAAGAAATTTTATTTTTGATATTCTTAAACAAGAAATGATTATTATACATTAAAGCAAAAGTATCACATCAAGCCTTTGATTTCTAGCAGAAATAAGAATAATTTATGCTCCAAAATTAAAAAAATGAAAACAGAAAACCACCTCAGTATTCTATGAAAAACGTATGCAATTGTGACAGGAGTGATAAGAATCAAAAATAGTTTCAAACAAATGATTGTGTTAAATAAATGTTTGTGGAATGTTATATGCATTATCAATAAAATAAGCTTCAAAGATCAAATTTAAAAGCAAAATATTAAATGATTGAATGAAGACTTCGTAATTGCGGTATGGGTCATTGCGATGGTCAGCTCCCAGGCGGGTGCTGTAGTAATGATGGAGTGTTCTGGTGTGCTACTAGATATCCAGGATGATGATATTTTTGCCATTATAACACTCCATTATAACAGTTTCTAAAGGCACCTATTGGACAAATAAGATTACAAATGAAACGAAAAAATTGCAGTTTTCATTAATCAAAATTCTTCTTATTGATACTTAAGAAATTCACTAAAGGATGACACTAAATAAATTTGTTGTCATTAAGAACCTTTCATTAATTGTAATTTTAATTTCTATTAATGAAAAAATAATAAATAGATTAATGGCATATATATATATAAAATTATAATTTTGACTAGACTTATAAATAGCTCAAATGCAGTAATGACTAGATTGAATTAAAGTCAAATTGAACTCGGTCAAGTTTATTCACAATGAAATGAATTAAATTGATTTTTCTTGAACTAAATCGATATTTTTTAATCACATAGTAGAAATATTATTATGTTGCTTTATAAACATTGCTATAGCAACCTAAAATATCTGTACATCTTTATTTCAATCATATATACATATGTGACAGGGGAGGAAATAGAGATAGGGAGAATTGTAACAGATTTATTTAATTCAGGAAATGAAAATTATCAAAAGCATGCATGAATGGTGCACATAATTTATAGCTTAAAGCTTCCGTTTTCTTCCACTTTTCTTACCTTAATTCTACCATTGCACATTTAATTCATTTTGATGTGAAATGAATCAAAGCATATAAATAAATCTATTTGCATTTTTAGATTGATTCATTAATTGAACTGATCAGATATCCACTGAATGTATTTATTTTTGCTATTATGGAAAGAAAATTGGGAGTGAAAGATGGACTTGTTAATGTCGTATGTCAGGTATCATTTAGTTACATTTTCTTATTTGGATACTTTTTTCTCAACAATTAATATTTCATTAGTTATTTCTCTATTCTATCTCATAGCTCCTTTACGAATAATAAAGGCTTTTCACTGATCCCTTACACAGCGGAAATATTTTCTTAGAAAATAAAATTTGAAGTATTTTTTGCTGCCGTTACTTTGCTACTAAAAAATAATTGCATGCCGCATACAGTCTTCCTAAAAATAGACTACGCCAATGTTGAAGTTGGGAATATCTAATCAGCTAACATGTAGTGGAATATTTTAATTAGTCATTAATACATATGTAAATTAAATGTTATTATTACTTATTGATCTCGGTAGATTTCGATGTTTCAATTTCAGGTGATTTTATTTCATTCATTATTCAGACCAAGTTTTTCTACTAATTTTAGCAATGACTTAGTGGTCTTCAAAATCGATCTTTTTGTTCAAAATTTTTTGTATTCTATAATAGCTTTTTTTTTTTAAAAAGATTGCCAATAATAATATATCGTATAATATTAAGCCTTGGCTACATTTCATGTTGTATGTAAAATTTCAACAGCAATATTCTTTTATTTCTGGTCATTTATAGAGAAGATTATTGTCTCATTTGAAAAACGACGAATGTGGACAATTTTTTAAGTGTTGGAACGAGTTATTTATTGAAGAATGCAGGAAATCTGCAGAAGTAATTTCGCTGGAATTCAATATCCATTTGTACTTCGCAACATTTCCACTTCGTAAATCACCACCAGTTAGTGTATTATTATCATTTCTAACCTGCTTTTTAATTCTTTTTTTTCCATTTTTTTTTTGCTGTAAAAAAAATCAATACTATTTTTATGAAAGCTAAGACGGATATTGATTAACAAGGAAGAGGAATGCATGAAGTTTCTTTTATCCTCAAAAAATCAGCGATAGAAATAAAAAAATAAACGATAAATCATAAATTATTAAGTTGATAAATTCTAAATTTTTTAGGATAAGGAAGAATATCAAAAGAGAATAGGACGATTGAAGAAATTGCTGGAGAATGGAGGTGGTATCAAATATAGTGCTGACGTTCAGCTTATACAATATTTTGCACTACCTTACGTTGCTGAACCTGAAAAACATCCTATATTTAGAGATCTAATTCAAGTACGATTTAAGATTTCATTTTATGTAAAATATACTGATTTCTAAACAATGCACTGTCAATGCTGAGTGTCAAATTTGTTCATTCAAATTTAAATTTATGAGGGAAAAATTTAATGAGGTAGAAAATTTTTCATCTTTTCATGTGCTGTATCTGCATTAGTTCTATTTATATTATTTGTGCTTTTCAATCTTTTGTTATTTTTTATTGTTGTTGTTGTTCAATTACAGAAGAAGTGGGTCGAAAGTTTTTTTGAAAATTTAAGTGTATTTTTGGCAAATTACGCAACAAATATCAACGAAGCTGAAAATGTTTTACTTCAAAAATGGATGGTTCGTTTAATTGAAACATTTCTTATTCATATTCTATATTTGCTTTAATTATTTCAATTCAAAAATAATGTAATAATCAAAAGTATATTTTTCTCTATCTTTTCTTTTTTAACATTTTTATCTCAGAATATAAAAGTTTATTTTTGCTAATTTTATAATTATTTAATACACCTATATTATGATTGCTTTAATCGAATTCATTGCAATATAATTTAGATTTTGAACAATTTTTATGTTAAGTTATTATTTTGTCTTTTTAGAAAGCTTATCGAATACAGTATAATGAATTGTTAGAAAAAAAGTATCGCAAATTACAATATGATTACAATCAGATTGTTGATATTGTCAAAGAAATGTTTGATTACGTGGAACAAGCAAAACAAGAAATGGGAGTGCGTTATATTTGTTTAATTGATGTCTTAAATATTCCGAATTACAAAATGATCATTGATGTACTATATTTTTCGCATAATACGATTATTTAAAGGATTTATTGCAGATAATTCATCTATCATCTGCATATATTATGAAAATGAAGACACGTTTTGCAGATGCAATAGCAGACGCCGAAAAACATATGGAAGAAAAAGTATTATTACTATAAGTGAAGTAACACTAAGAGAATTACGCAACTTTTTCTTTATAGGATTAACTTAAATTTATTGCGAATTGTGATTACTTATGCTTGACAAATTTTTAACTATTTTAGGATAAAAAATGTGATAAGTTTGAAAAATCGAATGCAAATGTGAAAAAGAGGAGCATGATAATGGAAAATGATGATTCAGTTGGAAATCTGATGCCAATTGTTCGATCTCAATCATTTATCAAATTGTTTGTTTCTCTTTTTTTTTCTTAAAAAAAGGCTTGTATTGTCAAAGCATAAAACACGGTCATAAGAAATATTAAGGCAGAGAATTTAACGATGAGGATTTTCTATTGACAAAAATATACAAACTCACTTTTATTAACAAAATAGGAAGTTATAGCAGAGCTTATGAAATGCCCTTGCTTAATTTTTATGAAGTTCATTTTTCAATGTTGGTTTGCTTTATTGTAAGTAGGAAATAATTAACATCTTTATTTCAGCTATTAATTTACATGGTATTGAATTGCATTTGCCATGTGCTGATTTATCAGTTTTTTTTTTTCGTTGTAAAAATGAAAACAAAATGAATTGTTTTATACTTAAACACAGTAGCCATTGTAAATTTGTGCCGATTTGAATTTCTTCTCAGACCAAATAGATAAATAAATAAGTAAATGAGTAAGTTGAATGAAAGAAGTAAGAAGTTCCAAGTACAGTAATAAACGCAGGGAAGAGATGAAACAAGAAGAGATGATAATAACGGATGATGTGATTGGAAGGCTCAATTATACCAAAATCGGAAATTGTTTGATTAAAAGTGCTTCAGGAAGGCTTAGCTGTCTTTTATTGCAAGCTTTACGTCAAGTAAGCATTATTAAAAAATGTTTTAAAGAATGCATTTTAAAACAAAAGAATGTATTTTAAAACAACCACAATTTTGCTCTATTTGAATATAAGCAATTGTAATTTCACACAGCAAAATGAATGTTCATTGCGGCTTTTTCTCCTTCACATACATAAGGTCTATAATTTTGAACGTTGAAAGTTCGGTGACTATTTCAAGAATATGTCAAATACGATATATATTAAATATTTTATTCATAGCATTAAAATATTGCTTGAAGTGATTTTTCTCTTTTTTTTTCAGCGCATAACACGAACACCAATTGAAAATGCTGAACGTGTACTAGCGGTTTATGCAGCTAACGATTTATTATTATTGAAACATTTGAAAAATGTAAAAAATTTTTTCAAGAATTCTATATAATAAATTTTAGTTTAATTTGCATTTAAGAAAAACTTGTTAATATTAAGCATATTTATTTTGTGGGAACTTTTTCGCTTTATTTTTTTTTTTAAATAATCAAAAAAATAAAGTTTTTATTTTAATTTTGCATAATTTATTAATAAAATATAATGTTATATTTTGGACAGTCAATATCCTGTAGAGTGCAGTATCTACTATTCTTACATAAATTTAGATGTTGCGTTTTTTTCCGTAGATGGATATATGTTGCATGAATTCCTTTCGATTATCATTTACAGAGTGTGGTGAATGCGATTACATCACAAGGTGATAACGGAAATGATACGAAAGAAGAACTGTGTCGCTTACTAAATTCGATCGCATCGTTTAGTCTTGGCCGCAATTATCTCTTGGCTAATAATCAGGGAAAAGAATTAATTGCAACATTAACGACGGCTCTAAAGACCAAAAAATTACAACATTATGCTGGTGAACATATGCTTGCAGCACTTCAAAAACTTAGCATAAGGTTTTTTTAATTAAAATTTGTGAAAAAAAAACTACATAATCAAAAGCTCTTCGCATATTTTAATTTAAATTACTTTTAAGTAATGAGATAGCAATAATGATAAAGAAATTTCGGAACTATGGGAAATTCTTGAGCATCTCTAAGGTCAAACTAAATTATGTATTTCAATAATTAAATTATCTCAACTTGAAACTAAAATTTTATAGCTGCATTTTCCATTGGTTGGAAAATAGCAACTATCTCATGACAATGTTTAATTTTTTTTCCCTATGGATGTTTTAGATCATCGGTGCAAAAGGAACTGATAAAATTAGGTATGGTTAAATGGTTAACAATATATCTCAGTGGCAAACTAAGTCCAACAGAACTTGATTATGGCTGTGCATTATTGTTAAATTTATGCTCAGATCCATCTGGTAGATCAGCAGTTTCAAGAGTGGCCACAATTTTTACTACAACAATAGCGAATTTGATATCCGATCATAAGTTGCAGGTAACATAATTAAGAAAATTTTATTAATTTCAATATATTTTAATTGCTTTCCTGAAATATCAAGCGTTATAGTGAATATTTAGAAACATATATGTTCATTTATTTAATTTTTTTATGCCAAAAATTTTCAACAAAAACTTTTTGTTGAAATTTTCACAAAATGTCGTCGAATTAAAATAGAACTTTTAAAACTTTGATGTTAGTACATGATGATAGACCTTTCCCATTTATGTCATTTATCTCTTCATTTTCACATTCTCAATATGGTATGATGGATTCGGGACAAGACAGTGGAATGACTAGTGATTGAGAGAGTGTAAAAGAGAAGAAATGTTGAAAATACTTTTATAAATTGATAAAAATAAGAATGAAAGAAAAGGGATTGTAATTAAAATTAAACGATCGGACGATAATTTAGATTTAATATCCAGACTGATTGTTTAATTGTTCTTCCTGATCATTTTTTGGTTTCAAAATGTCTATAGGACATGTCGAAAATCTTTGTCGAAATTAGCAAGAAAGTCGAAGTGAAATTATTTCAACTTTGTATAATGCCATGTGCAAATCTAAGTAGTAAATTCAAAAACTTCTGCTAACTCTTTCTTATTACCACAAAATTAAAAAGTATCATACGTAAATTCAAATAACAAAATACCAATAGATACATGTGAAAATTTCTGTTCAAAACTTTTGCATACTTTTTTTTTTTACATTAATAGATTTAGGTATGCACATACATTAACCGTATACTGTTCACAATACTTGGTATCGCACAAATAAAGGCTCGACTGAAAGAGATCAGTCTAATTAATACTGTCAAGGAGAAATTGAACAGTCATCATTGTAAGGATGACGAAAAGCAGTTACCGATCATTTACAAAATTCTAAGCGATGGTAAGCAATGGATGATTTTTTTTTTTTTTGGAATGAAACAAATTAAAATGTAAAGAAATTATGAATGGATTTGCTTCACAAAAATTCTTTATTTCATGAAAATTCTGCTATTTTTTCTATATGCTACATAAATGTCGAAATGGTAGCTTGTGGTAGATGAAATGTATGATCTGTGTTTTGATGATTTCAATTTGCAAGTAGGATTCTTTTTCTTCTACAACCTGAATTATTTACTAATATGTTGTTCCGTTGTGATAATTTCCTGCAAAATAATTTGTCCAGATGATGAATTCTTCCATACTTCTATCATTTGTTAATCGCTACTTGGAACTCATCATCTTCATTCAATTCGATCTCTCAATGCACTTTTATATCGCAGACATTCCATATGAATTTAGAAAGGTGATTATCTCAGGACGAACTCTTCATTCTATCACTAATTTTCTTATCTGATTGCAAACTTTGGAAACTTCGATATTTTTTCTTTTTTTTCTTTAACAACAGATTCTGTCTGCTCAGTTCAATTCAGACTTTTGTGATATAGACGAAGCAAACTTTTTCATTTTATAATCCATCATATCTCTATAGCTGATATAATAAAATAGAAAGAGTCAATAAATTTTTCTATCTTATCATTTATTATCAAAAGTTTATTTTAATATAGCGAATACAATGAATAAATATGCAGATTATTGCTTCCAAATGAATTATTTAAATTAAAATTTGAATTTTGCCACTTTTTTTTTTTTTTTGAGAAACTTAAATATTAATAAGGAATAGGTAGGTTTTATTCAGATCAATAATAAATATCAGTAACATTCAATTATTATTTGTTTCATTATCAGTAGTTCTTCATTCGGAAAATTTTGATCTAAAATTTTCAGCAGAATATCCACTTAAAGCTTTTTAAAGATACCTTAATAAGAGATATCATATACTCCATGTTCTTCTCTACTCATAATAGTACTCCATGTTCTTCTCTACTCATAATAGCTGTAACAAAGCAAGTAATAATGATGATAATACCTTAATAATAGAGATATCAATAATAATTTAATTTCTTATCAACTCTTATTTCTTTTGTTCAGGTATGTGGTACCAATTAACCAAGTTATTATTACCCTTAAATTTCTCATCTAAAATGATAGGTGAAAAAAAAAAAGTAGTGAAATAAGCAGGACGAATGTCAAATCTATCTTTTCATCGTACAAATTAGATGTCACCCAGAATGTTTCCCCGTCTTCGTCTAAGATGTCAAGGGTGAATGAATGTGGTGGTATGTCTCAGAAGACCGCGCATAGACATTTATGATCGCTCTCAACAGTGATAGGTGGTATCAGTTTATACAGTAATTGTTGTGCCACACACACACACACACACACACACACACACACACACACACACACACACACACA
>JARVGP010000987.1:0-24537 GCA_029876185.1 Mansonella ozzardi
AATGGCAGTTATTTGAAAGCGGACAACAAAAAACCAATAAAAATTAACAGAAAATAACGATAATCAAAAAAAAAAAAAAAAAAAAAAAAACTTAAAAATTCAAATATTTAAGCAAACAAAACAAAGATCGTTTTTTCCTCCATAAATGCAATCTTTGCTAGTCCCGTATTACCTCTTTCATTCTGCCATAAAAACTTGCACATTTAATTGGCTTACCTGTATGTTTCTTGTCCAGGATTGAAAACATAATGATCAGAAATATAATGACCAGCGAGTGGATGAATACCTGACCCAATGAAGAACCCGCCTAACAGATATGCAAATGCTTTCCAACCGAATAAACTTATAACAATATAATCAATAAAAATTTGAAGCAGCGCATTTAGGATTTCTAAGTCTGTGACAGCCTAAAAATAGCCGATCTCAAAGTCTAAACAGAAAAGAAGTGAATTAGTTTTGATAACAGTAAAATAATGATGGAATAAAAGTAATAAAAAAATTGGCTAAGGTATACCTAGCTTTTAAGATATATATATGTATATATACAATACCTTAATTCATTCGCTCTTTTTATCAAACACTGAATAACATTTATAAGGTGGAAAATTTAAAATATAGCTTGACCAACTTTTGGATAAATAAGAAATGGTCTTGTAGCATAAAATAATGGCTGGAGAAAGACCCACAGCAACTTTCCCAAAGTATGATGGAAGTGTCGTGCTTCGAAATCCGTCGGTATATCAGTATCCAACACTTCTTCACCTTAAAAACTGGACCATTCCAGACATAAAATGTTTCTTTAGCCACAGAAAAAACCTACAGAACTTTTACAATCAACCTAAATATTCTACACTGCTATATTAGAAAGTAATACCCATATAGCGATGGTGTTCCAAATGATACTTCTTGAAGGAAACCGACATAGGTATCATCATTGGTAAATTAGCAATAAATCCAAACAAGCGGTTCTTAAATAATCGACACATTTTAAAACCTTGAAAATGCAGCCTTGAATGCAATCATTAAGTTTCATCAATTACTGAGCTCGAGTTATTTCCTCAATTATTGCCAAGAATGATGCTTTCTTCTGAAACATGCCTATCGCTTGCCATAAAGAGAATCGGATAGCTATTCGTAAGAAGCCATTTATGTTATCGTTAACCATATCTCTATTCTCTTTTTCGCTCCGTCCACTCTTTGTAACGCAATAAGTCATAAATCATTTCCTTACAAAGATTCAACGGCAGATAAGAAAAAAAGTATACAGTAAACATTATTTTTCTATGATTTTGTTTTTCCTTCCCTATTTTTAATATTCACTCTTTGCAGTTCTCGATTGAAACCTAGTCAACTGAAAGCCATCATACAAAAAATAAAGAAAAAAAAGTAAAAGAAAATAAAGAAAAGAAAGAAAAAATATATAAAGAAAAAAAGTAAAAAAAAGAAAGAACTACACTCTAGAAGCTCAGCTGAACTAAGGCAAAAAAGCATCCTTCATCGTTTAGTTTTCATGTTACAGCTAATTTTTTTTTATAGTGGAAACAAAATGAAGCAAACCGCAAGCGGTTGCGCACAGCCGAATGCCATATTATGCGCTATTTCATGGACAGCCAGTGTAAGTGAGTGTCCAATAGTACCACCAGTAAAATACGCTTGCAAACAAATCAGTAACCAGTCCGAATCTGTGATAAAATGATAAGCATTTCAGGAACAAAGCACAAATGAGTTACACGGAACAACTGCACAGTTTTCGTAACCCGTGTAATGATAAGTTCCATTTTTGACATGAAAACATTCCGATATCATTACATTCTTGGCTTGTTTAGTTCTTATATTTATTGTTGGCTGTTCTTTCAGTAATCTACCTTATCCTGTAGATGTCAGCCCATGACTATCATTAGAAATAAAAAATAAATTTCTAGTAGCATCTTACAACCACTACATTTTCCATCAAATTATTGTCGACATCACATCCATAAAAATTCTACCCGAGCTTCTCATTAATTTAAGATCAGGTCAACTGCTTAAATCCTTCTTTATTATCCGAAATAACTTGTGGAAAAAAATGTCATTTAAGTGAATTTCGAATTTAAATTTGAAGAAACTGATTTTATTATAAACATACCCCGCAAAAGCCAAGCAATGCTGAATTGTGCCAAAACCATTGCCGTGACAACATACTTGAACGACGGATCGACGCCGAAATATTTCTTGATTTCCGGGTACTTCTGGATTATCTCATTTCGTCTGAAAGAATTTATAAAAACTCGGCATCATTTTGAAAAATGCTCAAAACTATTTAAACGCTACCAAGCCAAAAATTTAATTGTAAACCACAATTTCAACCAAACTAACCTGCTTGCATGTGGTTCTTCCGTATAAGACCAACCAAAATCTTCCACTTCAGCCTCATACATCACCAATAACTCACCCCACCTGAAATCTTCAGAACTACTCTTCTTAAAACAAAATATCGGATAAAAATTAACGATAGCAATTAAAATAAATCGCCCACACTAATATCCTCTTCAACTCCGATCCAAAATTCCCGGCTTTATTTCGTTCATTCTGTTATACAGTTTGCATTATCCTGATTTGAAAATCTGATGGATCGATCAAACCCCAAACTTATGCAATACTAAATAGTACATGACATTTTGTAAAGAAACCCTAATTTTTAATTGAAACTTATGCAGCAGAAGTCCTCCTTCCTGCCTAAATCTTACAACATTTAAAATTGACAATTTTAAACAAGTCTTCTTCCAGTAACAATCTCCTAGCAAATTATTCTACTTGATCCATTCCATTTACACTAAGCACTAGCTTGACATTACTAGTACATCTCATCACCGCGGTAATTCCTTCCACAATGCGACCAATGCTTATCGAATGTAAACATTAATTTGAAAAAGCTGATAAAAAAGACAACCGGTTAGCTATGCTGTTTTCCGGAACAGCTATGCTATCTTAAACTTTCTAAATTTAATTGTAAAATTAAATTTTTGAAATAAAACTGAAGAAAATCGTTATATCATATATTGCTCGTTAAAAACGCCTTTATGTAGATAATAACATGTCATAGTTTATTTCACCAAACTTTTATCTCTATCTTATCATTATTAGATGCAGGAAGACAATGAATTAATGCGAATAAAAATTTAAAAGTATACAAATATTCTATACAAACAGGGTAAAAATATTGCTGCCAAATACATTGATATTCAGAACATTTTCTCTTTTGAAGAAGAAATATAACAATCACATAACAGTAAATCATTTCTCTGGCACAACTTTTCCAGTCAAATTAACATTTCTTTATTACTGCTAACAATACTTCATCGTTATCAGTATTATTTTTATATTTTTGTTATACACCAAATTACTAAATATACAGGCAGCAATGAATAAATCGGTATGGAGAAAGCATATAAGCAATAAATTAATATCATAAAAATTACAGGAATGCAGTAATCATAAATTCCATTTGAGCTTTCCAAAATTAAATAAAAACAAAGTTACTGTTAAGGGCGCAAATAAACAACAAACACTGCTTAGGAGAAATACTCACAAGAAAATTACCTGTGTCAATCGTTAAGCCATGTATTTAAATTCATACTAATGTTACGCTCTCAATGATTGACAGATCAAAAAAAAAAAAATTTCTTAACAATAAAAATCGCTCTACACTGACAAAAATAGCGTCCGAAATTTCAAAGGAATTTCGAAATATTTATAAGTATTAAAAACAATATCCTTTTTGCAAATAAAAAAATTGAACCAATTAAAAATAAATAAGGAAAATTCTTCCACGTTGAGATTACAAATAAAAACAAAGGGAAAAAAACAATCGCATCCTACAGATTAACTTCCCAAAAAGATATTTTTTAAATTTAAATCTTAATTTCATCAAGTTTCCAACTCAATTCATATTTTTAGAAGCCAATAAACGAAAGGATTATGATGCAATCTATTGCTTTTCCTAAATACTGAAAAACAATTACTGAAAACAAAACTGTATGAACATTATAAAACTAGAGCTGGGATTTTGATCCTTTGTACTTGATATTCATGAAGATACACCGGAAGAAATTCTGTAATGAGAATTGAAACACCGGAACAAATCAATTTGAAATGACTTCATAAGGTAAATAACATCGTTTTGCTGTCAAACATAATTGGAGCAGTTTCATTATAAAGACTGGGAATTCAAGGTAAGATTTTCTGATCTGGCTTTAAGAAAGGGACTACTGCTTGCAATCAGCATGTAGAATGCGTGTACAGTTGAAATTCTGCAATAATCGTAAAATTGCTGTGAAAAATTTTTATTTGATTTGTAATCCCAGTAAAAATTCTTTATTGACAGATTAAAAAGCATGGAATAAAAAAGAAAGCGATAATAGATCATGCCTACCGTATCGTTCCTTTGTATAAACCTAATGGTTGATTCTTGATAAAATGTAAATGAAAACATCGAATTAATTGTGATAGTGCCTTCGTATTTTCATCATATACAATAACGATGAGACTGAAACTTCGTAAATTACTCTATTTTCTCGGGAATTTAAGCGGAATTTATATTAAAGTATCGAAATTACTGCAGTTTTTGAAAAAGAGATATTCCTAAATATATTTCTGGAAATTTCAAATTGAGAAGATATCAGCGTGCATTAAATGAATTAAACAAAACGATTTTAAACTTGGCATCGGAAATCCCCTATCGAGGAGGACCTTCTGTCTAATTCAGCTAGTGATCAGTGAATAGATCACTAACAGTTCTTTTAGCTTGAAAATCCAAACAGTACTGTTTGTAATGCGACGCCACATTTGGATTAGAGTTTATTTAAATCATGTCTGATATGGATTCATGCTACATTCTAGGACTGAACAATCCGTTTCTCTAGCATTAAACATTTTTTGAACATTTTTATTCTACTTGCAAATTATTTGATATAACTTATTTTCCAAATTCCAACAAAATTGGTTTTAGCAATAATAAAAAGAACACTTACGGAACGGTAGTAGTATTGGAATCAATTTCACTGTAGTGTGCATTGAACTTATCCTCGTGACAATCAACGTAACCTTTGACATAAAATTTCCAGCCATTATCAATGAGTGTTTTCAATTGTGCGTCATAACTTTCTTCACTTAATCGATCTGCATTCTCAACTTTTTCATTACCCTCCCTAAAGCTCACAAAATTTTTCCGAAATTTCGCACAAAAATTATAACAAAACAAACACAACATGAAAATATAAACTACCAAAAATTATTTTTCCGGCAAACTTCAGTGTGAAAAAAAAAAAAAATGAGATATCAAAAAGGAGAAACAAGTACAAGAAAGCGACAGTAAATGTTTCAAACTAACAGCCGACTGTTATTGCTATATCCGACTGATTCCACTGGCGAGACATTAGCTTCCGTTAACGCAATTAAATCAAATGTTTTGATATGTTCAACACGAGATACAGCGGCTATATATGCGACAGCGGTAATCAGCCAACCAAATTTCGTTCTTTCGCAACACTTAAAAAAAGAAGGGTAAAGATAGAAAATCATCTGTACATTTCAGAATATAAAGGCTTTTAGAAGACAATAATGCCTCTTCAATGCAACAAATAAGGCATAATAAAGGTTTTTAAAATTTCAAAATTGTTTTAATAATAAGTGACTTGATGCTTCGAATTTCTGTTATCTTTCACAAAAAAATCAAAATTTACTCCTTCCTACTCATATGACTGACAATCACAGAGGCAGCATACATTCACATTCCTATCAGTCTATTAATTGATCCATAGACTCACCTGTCGATTTTTTATGAATTTATCGTGAAACGACTTCTTCATCATATAAGCACCAGCTGCAGGGCCATTTTCGATACGATAGACGGATGAAACATCCTTATCACGACTTCTAATAACTTGAAATAAAATAACAGTAATGACATTTTTTAATGTTAAAGAATAAACGGTCAGTTCTAATGTCTTACTTCATCATCGACATAAACCAATTCTATAAAAAAGATAAAGTCTTCATGTGCTAAAATTGCTAGCATGCAGGGTACCCAAGCAGAACTATTAGGGTGCTATGGTCGTTTTGAAATAACCAATCTTTATTTGCAGCATAATGTCATACACTTGTTTTCCAAAAATTTGACGATCGAGCTACTGATGTTTGAAATATCAACAAAAAGGAATCTCAATAAATCATTTAGTTGTTCTGCAGCAGCGGAATATAAAAACTTAGAAAGATGAAAACTTGCTGTTCTCATTGAGCGTAAGAATGAAGCTTGCAGTGTTATCTTTCAGAAAATACGGCAATAGTTGCGCAATGAAATACAAAAAACCAGGTAACAAAATCATGTCTTCTTCAACAACGATTAGACATGGTGCATACGGGAACAATGTCATCATGTGATCAATACTTTCCAGCACAAAATCTGTAAATATTACTCAAAATATTCAGTTACTGATCTTCAGAAAAACACAGAAAAAGATATTTGCAGTACCGCTGTAAGAAGCAGAGCTGTTGATTGGCAAAGCTCGAACATGAAATAGTGCACTCAGATCTGATATTTCACCATAAATGGAATCAAATGCAACGACAACATTTTGAGGATTAATACCATCTTGGTCGTAAATGCTTTCCAAACATAAACGTATATTATTCATATTCAACCCTGTAATAATGCAATTTCAATTGAAATCTCAGAAGTACCGAAATTATTCTCAGTTTACCTCACATTTTTCAGACTACAGTCTGTTATGATACTCAGTCACTAATGTAAGAATTTGGGAAATACCAAAAGTATGGATCACAAAAAGACCTGCAGCAAGTAATATTGGAACAGAATAAATGGGATCAGTCGATGATAAATGAGTTTGACCATTGCGTGGTACTAACGGGATATCGATACGGCTTTCTGAAAACATATATACCAAAGAATGCCACAGCGAATGCGGAAATTCCATTGATTCCATTCTTCAATCATATCAAAAGTAATTAATTTCAGCACTGTTATCTATGATATAAGACAGTTTAAAACAAACTCTAAACTGCTGTAAGCATCTGGGCAAAAATTTCACAATGATCATTTGCTATAGAAGATAATTTATCATTAAATGGTAAGTCAAAAGTGTAAATATTACGGATGCTAATGCAAATATGTGCTGAATGAAAGCAAAAGTAAAAGGACTGAAGATGAAAGTAAACAAGACCATTACACAACATACAAAGTGAAGAAGAAAACATAAAGTAAACGAACCGTCACAAAAGTCTTCATAACCATCATACCGGGAACAAAAATGTCTCCGGAGCATATTTTGTGCCTTTGGCAAACGATTTTTTACTGTTTTGAGTCCATCCACTAGAAAAATTTTTTCTTTAAACTCCAAAATCAACTAATGTCACCTTTAAAAGTGAATTTGACTGAACCTACACACTGAGGGTACACAAATGGTTTGTCTAATCGGTTCAGCCCAGTCGTTGCCAGATGGTAAATTCATATCCTCGAATGGCGTGTAACCATCAATTCCTTTCTGGCCAATGAAATACCATGAAGCACGGAATTTCAGGCGATATATGAGGCTTGAGCCTAACTCATAGAAAATATGTTTTGCCGTGTCTGATAAACTGAAAAGAAACTGAAGTGATGTTTCCTCTTCCAACGATAATCTAAAAAATATTGACAAAACACAGACAAATGACAAACCTATTCGATGCTTCATCAAAACTGATTACAGCCACAATTTCGCCAGGTGACAATTGCTCCAAAAACAAGACTAATGCCGAACTATCTACAGAAGATTAAGTTAAGCAATAATGAGAATGATGATTCCATTAATTCTTAACAAAATCCAGTTAACGCTGCTTGTACAAACTAAAAATAAGTCACTAAAAATCACTTAATGTTAAAAAAGTGACCACAATATTCTAACCTACTTTCGACAGAAATATGAAGCTATGAATGCAAAAGTTTTGATACTAAATATGTTTCATAACAAAGATTATATACCTTCAATATAAGTATCATAGTGCCCAGTACGCATTACTTGATGAGTTTTGGAATCAATCACAATCAAATTCAGTCCACGACCAGCAGAATTCAGATCACGGTCTATTACTCTACAACAATTACTTCACACACCACATAACTAGATCAAGAAGACTAATCTCATCAAGTGATCCAAACACTTAATTGAGTTCATGCAAAGCAACATTGCTAATAACAGAACAATATTAGAATAATGAATAATAAATACTAAAATAAGAGTTGAATAATGAAGCTTGAATTAAGGCAAGAAAAGTTGAGCAAGAACTAAATAATTTTGCTTTTTGCTTTAAATGTAAACCGCTAGATATTCCTAGTAAAAGTACTAACACTTACAATCTTCCATTGACGCACAACTGCGGAAAATCATCTTTGTCCTTTCCCGAATAAAAATACATCGGAATTTCATCTAAAAATCAGTTTACTGTCAAATTATTTGTTCACATCTAAATTGAAATTAATCTCAATTTTGACTCGAAACTGTCGCAACCTATATTGATCGAAATATATTTGTGTGAATATTCCGTAAACAGAATTGAACTTATAATTGAAAAAAGAGCAAAAGAAAAGATGTAACCTTCTGGACAGTTCTCCGGATGACCACAGTTTAGTAATTCTGCACCCAATTTCACAATCTTTTTCTGTCCTTTTACAGCTGATAGCTGAGCAACAATATCTTCATCGATATGATGTGCTTCAGGTACTTGTATCGTCACATTTGATAGCTCTCCCACTATAAATAACAAACTGATAGGAATATAAACTCTGAAATCCGCTGTAAAAACAATTCTACGATTGCTGCGCTATGTAAACCTTAACTATAGACGCTGGAACAACAAAGAATATCGATTTATAAAATTGCACATTTCAAATTACAGAACAATTTTCATTTTCAATAACTGATACTAAATGAAGACGAATAAATCTGGGATTCTTCAGTAATTTAGCAGAATTTTAACATAAACAGCCTTAAATATAATTGACATTAAAACAAGAAGATGTAACATACTCGGCGTCTTTAAGCATCTGATATAATATTTCGGCTCTCCTATTTCCAATGAAACAACCTTTAAAAAAGTGCAGGAAAAAATTGAGGAAGAAATGAAAGCTCGATGAATTTCATTTAGAATTGTTAAAAAAAACTCTCGACTAAAAAAATTCGTGTTTAATAAAAAAATAACACCGAAGATTTCAGAGCAAGAACCTTTTCAAAAGCTGCTGGAACTGATAAACCTAATTGTCCCACAAAAAGTATGCTGCTTTCTGTTTTGTACTGCGAAAGTGAAAGACCGAATAAACGCAACAACTGCCGTGTTTCAGCCGACAACCTATATTGCTTATTTATATGCTATCTAGAAAATAACAAAAAACAACTGCATTCGCAAATTTCAGAATTTAAAAGGTAGAAAATACTCCACCTTCTCAAATAACCTGAATAAATCTCATCTTACTGTAGAAAATGGTCATCTGAGTGTTAGCTGGCTTACGAACAGAACCGAACCAGGGTAAATGGTTCAGAAATAGATTAATAAAAAATATAAGTTAGCAGTTGGCATCGTGCCTTTTCCTTGAACTGATGCATATCTATAGCTGAAATCATCAGAGAAATTTCCGTCATACAATAATCAGTTGTATCTTGATGATAATAGCGCTAAAAACTGAATTACTAACTGCACTGGAAAAACAAAAGACAAAAAAAAAAACAAACTTAGATGAAATGTCACCATATGAAGTCCCCACAATAATTTCATAATTATGTACTTGTGCCAACAACTTCATAACAGAAAAATCACTATCTTGAACGCTTAAATAATGCACATCGACCACACTTTTGTCATCTACAATGAAGAACTTTTTTTGAGAAACTTTAAATATTACAGAGACAACCAGTGCAGACAGTGAAATTTACGCAGATTTAAAATTCATCTTTTTAACCGGAATAACAGTTAAATTTTGATTCCGAACTACCAACATTTAAACAAGAAAAATTTTACAGTAATATATGACGATTTTAAATTTTGCATACTGCACAAATAAAGAGAATAAAATGTTGATCAATTTTAAATCTATGATCACCATATTTAATCATTGCGAGTCAGTTAAAAAGAACTCTTAGCACGCTAAAAAATATAACACACTGCGATGACATAGGGAATTTGATACCTCATTAATACAAAATTTTCTAACAGACAAGAATCTACGTAGACATATAATAAGCTAAAAAACATAAAGGTTAGTTAAATGAAATTTGAAAACTCACTATTCAAAATGGCGATATTTAATCCTCTAACCAATTTTGAACTATCGAATAGTCTGAAAAACAAAACCATCGCTGAGTTTTTGCTATACCAAACAAAAAAAAAAACTTAAGGTAATAGAAAAATCTTTCAGAAGCGCTTAACACTGTTATACGGGCATATAATTTTACATTATTTTTAATTATCATTTAACGAACTAATTTAAAGCGGAACAGATTTCTCGAAAAGTAAAAACCTTTTATTATTCAGACAAAGCAATGGTGGCTTCGTTCGACTTTCCGGTCTAAGCAGAATTGGAAGCTCGTTTTTTGGACAATATGCCTTTCTTAAGCATTCACTGTCTGAAACAGTAATAATTGACCGCAAGAATGCTTCAAACTTTGCAGTCTTATTTCTATGAGAGAAATAAGTTCACATTTTAACATTCTGCAATTAATATGCGATATCAAATCATATATGTATAAATATTTGCTTATATATGTATATATACATATATACATATATATATATATATATATTCTGATATATACTTCTTTAAATCTTAGTAATAAGAAAGTATACGTACCACCAATTTTAACAGGAACAGCAGTTCTTTGTAATTGAGTCCAGCCTGTAAACAAAATATTTTCTGTACATTTTTCAGTAATGAACGGTACAGCAGATTCTGTCTTTTGACAAATATACAATCGATATAGAAATATCAGAGAAACTCACCATTCCTATAGCTGGATAAATTAATGTTTCGAATAATTACCCAAAAAGAAATGAGTAAAATCAACAAGAATGAAATCCGTTTCAACCAATTAAGACGGAGCATTTTCTTTCACTTCAAGTTCGACCAGTTTCTTTCTTCATTAATCTAAAAATGAAAAACTAGCTTTCCATCTTTTCCATTTTCTCCGCTACGAAAAGCAGAAAAATTTAGACTTAACAACACACTATTAAAAAAGACGAATACGTACATTGATTCTTTGAAGTGAAATTGTTTTATTATTTTCCTAACATAAATGATTTACCAACAAAAGATCCGACTTCCTTTATATGCTGATAATGACATTAATAATAGTGCTGTTGGGAAACTCCACAAAATCTTCACATACTGAATTGCCAATTCATGCATTATTGGTTTGCTGCAAAAAACATCATGATTATCCTTGTTACATTAATATTACAACTTCCACCATCATCAGCAACGCAAACATCAACGATATGGTTGCTGGTGGCGGATACGTGAACACTGTATAGACTCTATAGCCTTTACTCATGGAAAATGACATTCACTCCTGAAAAAAATGAATAAAAGAGCACGGTACGTTAACGAAACTTAGTTAACCATAACAAAAAAAAAAATTTTCCGAAAGAAATATAAACGGATCCCACGGTACGTTTGAGAGAACCGCGAATGACGGTTGTTAAACAATTTATAAAAACAAACTTAGACATGGAAATGAGACATTTCAAAAAGAAAACACTAAATTAGTTTAGTCAACAAGAAAATACTAAATTTCAATTAGTCAATTACAGATATCAATGACTGAAGACTGAGAATGTTCTCAGAGCCGCCGCATATTTCAGACTGTCCACCACACTGTACATGAATCTTGATGAAACTGGCAAAGGGAGATGGTAGTATGTTTGAGGAAAAGTTAACTAATTAAAACTCATATTATGACTAAACTACGATATTATCCAAATACGCGCAATTCAGGCAAAAATAGTCAAGTTTGGATATAAGGAATAAACAGGCAAGAACTGTTATGTGTTGCAATATCGTAGAGCTTAGATAAAAAAAAATACGTAGCAAGTGAATAAATCTTACACACTATAAGATTACGCAAATCACTGTTGAAAGGCTGTGTGATAAGTGGAAGATCTGTATTGATGCGTGTGCTTGGCTGAGTAATTAAGTACACAAAATTTGAAAAGTTGCGTGAATGGTACATTTAAGGTTGGGCTAATGAGGCTTATGTAGGTCGCATGTGCAAAGCAGAGCTGTATGGTCACGAACTCGTATGGTCGCGAATTCATATGGCCGCGAACTGGTATGGCCGCGAACTCGTATGGCCGCGAACTCGTATGGCCGCGAACTCGTATGGCCGCGAACTCATATGATCGCGAACTCGTATGGTCGTGCACGCAAGCGGAATCGCACAGTCGCGCACGAAAGGGAGACCCGTAGATTGCGCAAGCAAGGCAGACCTGAATCGTTGCGCACGCAAGAGAGACCCATATGGTTGCACGCAAAGGAGGCTTGTATGGTCGCGTGTGAAAAAAATGGCTGAGTAATCGAGTGTGCATGGGGTCTGAGTGATCGTGTATGTAAGAGTAATTCGGTAGTCAGCGTTCAGGAAAGACTTGGATGGTCGCGCAAATGATACATACAAGCAGAAGTGAAGCTTATAGGGTCGTACATGCAAGGACGGCCTGCGTGCGAGAAAGACCTGTCTGGTAGGTAGACGTATATTGTTGTATAAATGGTACGTTGTGTGAATGGGTCGTAAGGTTGCTCATATATGGAGGGCCTGGACGACCATGCGTATGATTAAGACCTGTATTGTGCAAGTGAGTCCTGTAATGGTTGGGAGGAGTGATGCTTATGGAGGCTTACATGCAAGTAAGCTTGTGAGATCAAGTAAGTAAAGACAAAGAAAGAAGCAGTATCAGTAAAGGAGGATTACAGCGATTGATGGAACATGTGTTGTCATTTACAATTTAAAGCATCACTAATACAAACATTCAAATCTGTTGAATTTAATTCCGGATGGGTTTAAAGACAAATTGCTATCGAAGTATTGTAGAGTGCTTTTTCGGCAAAATGGTGGAGTAATAAGTTCCGGAATAATAACATTAGTATTCAGAGTATCATGTCTGCGATTCCCGCTACCGCAAGCGATTTCCAGGACCCGTCATTCTGGAAAGAATTTTACAAGGATTCCAAGAATGCTTTCGAATGGTAATATCATTGACGCTCTTGCATCATTCGTCTCATGTATTTTCCTGTTTGGGACACATTTTCATGTTATTTAAAATTGGTATCATATATATAATTTTTCCAGGTATGGTGATTTCGAAAGTTTCGGACGTGTTTTGATGAAATATTTAAAATCGACTGATAAAATTCTACAAATTGGATGCGGCAGTTCAGAATTAGCGAGCCAGGTCTGTTTGAAACTGTCAGACTTTTGTCTTCTTCCAGTTCTTAAGGCATTAAGTTTATGCAAGAAAATTTTAATTGACAAGAACTGTAGAACAGGTTGGATTGCAGATCTTTCTATTAAAAAAAAATCGACCTTCTTTTTACAAAGAAAAAGTTGACGGCGTCATTGAACCATTTTGTTATACGCTTTCCCTGCGTTATAGTATAATAATTGGAATTTTGGTAATCTACATGTTTCTCCTCTTTCCTTATCATTTCGTATCTTTAGCTAAGGGGATCTTTATGAATTTTTATTGGTGAGTTTCTCCCAAATTATACTTCTTTTTTCGTTTCTCTGGTTTTGTAGCTTTACGATAATGGATATCGAATAGTTGACAGCATCGACACTGATGAAGGGATCATCCAAAAGCAGATTGCTAAGAATAGTTCATCCAGGCCGGAATTACAATTCTTATGTTGTTCGGCAGCAAAAGTAAGGTTTTTCACTCCAACCTATTACTCTTTGTAATACAGCAGACTTTGATTATAGTTAACCAAAATCTTGCTAAACGGTGAGTGATTAAATCATGTTTTGCTTTCTAAATTTTTGTCGAGTATTTTATTACAATGAAGCTTAAGAAATCAATCACTTGTACCTTTCTTATGTTTTTAAGTTTTCCCTTCAAAATTCTTTTGAAGATTGACGCACCGGACGAAAAATATAACGTTGTCCTGGATAAAGGAACGCTTGATGCTTTAATGCCATCCGCACATGAGGACATGATAGAAGACGTGGAAAAAATGTTTGGAGAAGTATGCCGAGTGCTTACGGTTGGAGGTCGATACATTATCCTTACTCTTGCTCAAAAACACGTGCTCAGTTCATATATGCCATTTTTTCTGAAACGGTTTGTTTCACTCATCGTATGTCGGAAAGAAAATTTGGCCAAGTTGAGGATTGGAATAAAACTTGTTGTAAAGACACAGTTAATTCTGATCAGTATTTGAAATATTATTGTAAGTTTCGTGGAGGGACATTTCCTTATATCCATTCTTCTTCCTACTTCCAGTATAAACCTTGGATTGCGCAAGCAGAGGAAAAGCGCGTAGTGAAATGAAATGAAAAGATGAAGGAAATCGGATATTGTTTTGGAATTCACTCAAAGCAGCAGCACCATTTCTTTGTGGATACGATTTTGATTATGGATTCTGACAGAGATCATTCACTATAATGTCAAATTTATTGCGCAAAGATGTGAATAATACGAATTTGTAGGAATAACTTCATTATACGGGTTGAAAAGAATATCGATGCCAATTGGAAGTTTCCTTTGCCAGTGTTTTTGCTTATCGCGACGAAACTTCGTGTGTCTCTTCCTTCACCGGTGAATTTTTTTTTTAATTTCGCTTTTGATAAGTCTAGGTATGTTCACATAAATGTAATCAATTTTTGAGTGTTTACTATAATTGAAAGATCTTCCTTGCCATTTTTATCTTTCGGATGAAACTGAATATAAACGAAAAATAGCTCAACCCCAATAACATGCTAAGTCTTCGACCATATAGAGTTTACGGTTCTTCTGAAATAATGTTGCTTAGAGTTACTTTTGCGGTTAGTCTTAACTCCTGACATGACGGAATAATTGATGATACTTTGAAACAATTTTGTTAGAAGTAGATTAAAACATACATGCAGTTTTAGTATTGATAGCATGATAATTATTGTTCTCTATATTTGCAGTACATGGAGTTGATAGTCTCAACGGAGAAGAAAGCGGCTAAATTCTCGTCTTCAGAGAACTTGATCAGTGCTGTAAATGCGGAGCAGGAATTCTCAAGATTCCGCCATTTGTGTTCTAAGTATGAACTAGCATAAAAGTATATATGTAATTTCAAGGAAGAGGTTTTGATAATTTTTCAATTAAATGCAGAAGTTTTGTATTCCCGACTTCGGGTATTTATAGAAGTAAGATTTTTCCCGATTATGATACCAATGAACATGGTAAGGATTTTTCTCAGTTTAGCTTAAATTATGCATTTCTGGAAATTTTTCAGAAAGTTGGAAGACGAAGTAAATTTGATATTACATGATAGTGATGAGAAGCCACGATATCAAATAGCAGTTCTTGACGACCCGAAAGTCAGTGTATTAAGTTCCTTTGCAGTCTTCATCGTCCCAGTTGGCAGGTTGTTTCGGTTCTTGTGAATTATTGCAGTTTTAGATGAAATTTAAGCACTCAGAATGTGTACATTAGAAGATATTCTCAGAATCAAACCGCAGCTCTTTAGAGATCACGACTGGTTTTTTGCTACTGAAAGAGGACGTTCGTCATTGCGCAAACAATGCAGTAAGGATCGGTTGGCTGTTGCTACACTTTATCGTGACCAAAAATATGAAAACATGGAACAGGTTAAGGATGAATTGGGTCCATATGTGATTCAACTTACTCCAGCATCTCTGATTCAAACAGTTGAGATTTTTCATTAGCTACACTTTCATTACTAAATTTTATATCTAATGCTGTATTTTTAATTAAGCTTAAAATATTTCATTTTAGCGTAAAGCAGTGGTCGAATTTCTTTCTCTCGGCAAAATTGATGTTAAGGAAACACGTGCAACGGGGGATTCTGATATCAATGGCCCATGGGCAGTGGAAGATGTCCGCATACAAAGTTCGATATACCGAAGACTTGTTTTTTTGTCCGCCCAAAATTTAGTGCAGTCTGAAGCTAAATTGATTCGTAAGTTTGATTTTAAAAATAGGATGGAAATAGCACGGCGTTGAAAACATAAACATAACTTAGAACCTAAAGTAGGGGATACATACTGTCTTCGTTCTAAGAACAATGTAATTTTAGGATGTCTAATTCATTTTCATATTTCAATATGATGAGAGGTATACGGAACATACAGAGCACTGAAAAGTTGTTTTTTTCTTCACATAAGTAGATCACTCAACAGTTATTTATTCATCTTACAAGTAGGTAGGGAAACCATTATTTCAAAAAGGAAATCATATGTTCAAGACAAACATGTTTTTCAGGGCAGTATTTGTCATTATTTTGTTAGAAACTACTTTACAGAAACGACCATTGCCAGTTTTTTTCTTTTTTTTTTTTTTAATAATTTGATTCCACTGATGTTGTTCTGCAGGAAACAAAAAAGGTTACGAAATTGTGGATTTGCATACATTAACTTCGGAATATCACGAAGCGATGCTGGCAGCACTACCTTTCATGTTACGTCCCGGTGAAAAATTGAATCAGTCAACCAAATTACGGTACTTCTCCCTATGATCATGCTTTGTTTAATCATTATACTTGTAGCATACGTATTTACCTTGTAGCGTATATATTTACGAGCATTTATTTCATGATGAAATAATCACACAATATTAATAGTGTTTCAGATTACTTGTTCTTGGATTAGGTGGTGGTGTTCTGCCTTCCTTTCTGCACATCAAATTTCCATCAGTAAGTCCAAAGCTAGAGTAAATTTGAAATTGTCTGTTATTGCAAAGAAATGCAATGATTGATTGGACATTTGCGATTATAGGTAAATTTCTGTGTGTATTTTTTCAGATGTTTGTCGTAGCAGTGGAATTGGATGAGAAGATTGCAGAAATTGCAAAAGATTGGTTCTCCTTTAATAGTGACTCGCGTTTGACTGTTGTAATCAAAGATGCTCTCACATATATTGAGGAGCTCGCGCAAGAAAAAGGTCAGTTTTAAATTGTAGTATGCATACTGTTTAATGGGTAGTTTTATTACGGTTATTTATCTTATTTACCTTAGTTTCAGGATCTTACCAATATTTTTTTTTTTCAAATTCTTGATATATCAAATTTTCAGATGAATCGCGCTTATTTGATGCTATATTCGTTGATGTAGCTGGAAGCATGCACGAAGATGGATTGAGCTGTCCATTACCGTCGTTTGTAACAGAAGATGCCCTGAACAAGATGTATGCTGCGCTTCGTGAAAATGGTAAGGCATATCCATAGTTTAGGAAATCTTATTTGTATCATAAGCATTGCTTGAGTCACTTTCGGATTTTTCCTCAGCTGAATTATCTATTCATCACTTATTACATTCTGGTTATTTTTTTTCAGTTTTTCTATTGATAGGATCTACGTTTAGAGCGCCTTTTATTAGTATGTGTTTATTTCAAATGAAATCCATTCACAAATATAATCCGTGTGGGAAAAATTTTGCTGTACTAATACTATTTACGTGGTCATCGTATATGTTATTTATTTCTTTTTGCCTGTAACACGCATAATTGATCGTAAATACAAGAACTCATCATTCTTTAAACCAAAATATCATATTGAAGCTTTTCTGTGCTGTTTCAACTCTTATATTGATTAATGTGAACATTGAAATTAGAGTTAATATCTGCATAAAAAAGTTTAGATGTACGAAGAATTAGTTCCATTGATGGCGATCTTATATATAACATTAATAAAATTTCTGAATATGTATTGCCGACAGTGATAACCAAATCAAAAAATATAATTTTACTGTAGTATGCAATGATTTTTTTTTTTTAATTCGGTTCCTTAAATTCGTATGATTACTAATCTTTATGTTGATTTGCAGGAGTACTAGCCTTAAACATGGTAACTCGAAACAACGATGTCGCTGAGCAGATTAAAGATCGTATTTTGTCGATCTTTTCTTATTATTACAGCCACTGCAGCGAAGAGGACATAAATCAGGTAAGCCTTTTCTTGATAGAGATGGTTGCTGAGAAAATGAAATTTGTAGCAACAAGGTAGTAACTATATATGTTGGCGAAGTTTCCATTTCAATCCCGTAATTTGATTCTTGCGTTTTATGCAGTGAATTTTATAGTTTATTTATAATTATTTATCCAACTAAAAATTCTATGCATTGCAAGTTTTTTTTTACAGATGCTATAGAAGTGAGTAAAAATACCTGGTCTTGATTTTTTCCCATTCCATCAGGTCCAAATGTATTATTTCCGTGAAGTAAGGGTGGAAACTGTTCTGTGCATTTATTTATTTCTTTAGGTTTTAATTTGTCCGAAAGTACGGAAGAGTTTGTGCGATGTTCGAAAGGCCTGTGAAAATTACAGAAAAGAGAAAGGTACACTGCGAAATTTATTCTCATATATTTCGGCATTGAAATTTTATGAGAAACCAGCCAACTGACAGATGTTTACAAAACGGATTTACAATTTGTTTTGACTGTTTTCCAAAAATCACTTTATTTTGAGTGAGGGATTGTTAGTTTTTTTCCGTTCTCTTTTATATTTCTCAGGAAGTCGTAAGATTGATCGAAAACTCGATAAAATTGGAAACTGATGCTTTGTTAGGGTATTTTTTTCTTTCTCCATAAGTATAAAGAGAGGAAAAATTATGATTTTATGTGACATTGGTTCTTTACATAATGTGTTTTCGAACATTTTTTTCCCTCCACATTTTCATCTGTAATTGCTTTTTTCAATTTCATTTTAATGCACGTTTTAACAAAAATTCTTACAATAATTAGATAAGTTCATGGCATAGTACATGTACGTATGTATGTGTTACATCTTATATAACTGGTGATTGCTTTTTCCACTTATGTATCTTTGTTTAATCTACACCGAAATTAGTTGAGAGTTGTGCCTATGTAGTGAAGCGTATTCACCTGTCTAATATTCATGGCATGTATTTTAATTCTTTAATAATTCTAGAAAATCATCACTCACTCTTGATCTCTTTTTTTCTCCTCATTATCCCTCCCATGCTAAGAATAAAGTTAGCGTAATTTTTCGATTTTTATGCAGAACAAAAGGACCACTTTTTGTACTCTTATCATCTGCTCTCTCTTTTCCTTATCCATTTTCAAAAAATTATTTGAATTACCCAAATATAAAAAACAAATGCAGTTTCTTGAAAAATTTTTCTAGTGTAAATTTCTATTAACTAAAAAAAAAAAAATAAAAAATAACTGCTCATTTTGATGGGAGTTCGTTTTTTTTTTCTGTTTGGAAAAGGAATTTCGATTTTTGAGCAAGATTTCCATTAAATGTATTTCCCTGCTTTATTCTGTGGTACGGCATAGAGTCATTAAACTATGTTCGTAAAAATGACTGTAATATTAATTGAGTTGATTTAGAATGTGAATCTTGAAAAGAGGGGATCTTCCCCACATCTTTTTGAGCTGAACTAATAACCGTAACATCGCTTACCATTAGATACACAATTCGATTTGTAGTGAGTGATGATACTTTTGATCTCTTATAAAACAACATGTTGAAGGAGTAGAATAGTGTTTTGTTTGATTTGATGTTTCTGAACAGTACTACCTGGCCTATTTTAACCTTTATTGGAGACGTTTTTAAAGTTAAAGGAATGTGGATTTTTCTGTTGCTTCAAATTGTTTGTTTTTTTTTTTTTGTTGTTGTTGTTGTTCGTTTTTCGCATAAATTTTTACGCATCCTTCTATTAATGCATCATATATTTACATAATGGGTAGGATAAATTCGCTTTAGAATTTTGCATTTCAGAAAGCTACTTTTTATTTTGTTTTTAATTGTTCACAGCATCATCAGGTTGAAATAACAGAGTTTGGAATATGGCAAACTTTATTTCAGATTTTCTGATACTTCATGATGTTTTGTGGTAATGTAATTTCTCTGTTCACAAAAAAGTGGGTAAACTTTATAGCACTAGAAATGGGTGAAGTCATGCCATTCAGAGAGAGGTCGAAGTTTTGGATATATCCTATTGGGATGTTTTGTGCAAATGTGTCTGATTTAAACGAAAACAGTTTATAGTAAACTGAACAAGAGCAAACACATATATTCTTTCTTGATTCTGAAAGATAAAAAGAATTGTACTGGGTTTTGATGCTTTGAAATCTGTTTTCCACTTTTATTACTTTACATATTATTTGTCATGAGGTTCAAACAATTTTATTATTTCGCTAGCATTGATATTTCGAAACGTCTTTTTAATACTACACATTTGTTGTTAACGTCTCGTGACTTTTCCCATTTTTTTCTATTTGTTCATCTTGTAAAATCTGATAACAGCATAATAGACATTGATGATAAATGACTGTGTTGGTGTTGATTGGGTAGTTTTTTATCTTTTGTACATACAAATGAACTTGTGAAATATTGCCGTGAAGTTATAGGTTATAATTTAATGAAATATGAACCGATTTACATAGTTTTACCTTCCCCTTCCTCTAACGATGTCATTCGAAAAGCTTAGAGTGGTTTGTTTTTTTCAGAATGGTAGTGTTTATTTTTCAAAATTTTCGTTTTTACAACAGAAATGATTGCAAATTTGGAATTTTATTGAATGAATGATGAAATTGAAAAATTTTATTTGAAAGAAAATATATTACTTATTGTTGTTTCATCAATAATAGTAATGTTAAATTGCAAATTTAAGGATTTAAGTTTTTTTTCTGGATGAAATGAAATGAAATAAAATAAATAATATAGCTAAAAAATAATGAATTGCTAGTTGCCGTTTACTTTCAATCATTTTTTAACAATTACTAAATTCATCGAAAGTTCACAAAATCTAATGAGAAAGTTCACGCTTCATTATAATCCATTTTTATTATTGTTAACATTAGCAAATAACTTTTCGTTCTTTACCTTCATTTTCAAAAAAGGATGGAAGAATCCCTTCATTTTCAAAAAGTTGGATTATCGATGATTTGCTTAATAATTGATAAAAGAAATGTGCGAGAATTTTGTAACTTTTAATTAATTCCTGCATAAGGCATTTATTAATTTCAATTTGAAATTTCACTTCATTCTAATTCGTTCAATTGCATAAACGAATTTAGTAAAACAGCATTTTAATTTAAATGTATAATATAAAAAATCCAATTCGACAAGCATGCGCACATACACGCACATATACATACAGATATAATCATCAAAATGATAGATAGTTGTTCGTAAAAAATTGAATTGAAATATTTGCATAGTGTTAAAAAAATGTCAAAATCTGGTTAGGTAAAGAAAGGAGAAAAGGAAGTGCGGAAGCTTCTAAGCGGTGAAAATGTTTTGGCATGTGGATGACGATGATGGTGATTGTTGTTGAAATTTCAAAGAACTTTTTTTTTTATAAAAAAGAGTTAATATCAAGTGGAGAAGGAAAGAGAAAAGTTACAAAAAGATAAATATATAAGTAATTTAACTACGTCAAATTTCATCAGCGTTTAACATTTTTAATGTGATAATGGTAGCATTTTCACTGAAATCAAAATTTGATGATCAAACGATCGAACATTGATAACTTTTCTAAATTTTGTTTTTTGTTTTTGCACTATTATTACTATCATCGTTTATAGGTCGTCGAATTTAATTAGTATGAAAATCTGTATCTTTTGAACATTTCGCTGTCCGTTGTTTTCTTTCCACTGTTGTAACTGTTCATTTTAAAGTAAAATAAGAAGTCGATGTAAAGGGAAAACTAGTTATATTGGAAATATTTGGGGTTTTATTGCTCGTTTTTTTGTATTTTAATAAAGGTTAGTCAGCTGCAGAATTTAATCAAGATTTACTTCATTCTTAATTCCTCAGCTTAAAACGAAAGTAAAAGAGAGAGAAAGATATAGAGAAAAATTACAGAGTTAAAAACAAATCCTCTTTTTTTACTTTTCGGAAAAAAATTTTTACCATTTTATTTTCATTATAATTAATGAAATTTATAATATTTTTGCCTTTCCTAGTAGCATTCAAGAGATTTTGCGACAAGGATAATCTTGTCGTATTTGATGGTGAATTAAAATTTAAAATAAAATCCATTATACCCCTATCATAACAAAAATGACTTGGTACTTATTTCCATTTCTTTTTTCTGATTCAATATTTTCCATGATAAACATATAATCCTCCTTCATTTTTCATCCTCAACAATACGTGTTGTTGTAAACATTTAAAAAAAAAAATGATTCAAAAAACTATTTGTGACATCCTTCATTTTTCTTTTTTTTTTGTTTTTTGTTATAGGAGCAGCAGAAATATTCTCGACAGCAAATGCATTTGTCAAATTTTAATTTAAAATTAGTGTCATACCGGTTATGAGTACCAAACCAATCAAATATCAGAATTGCATCAAATATTGCTCCATTTGAAATGTTAATACAATAGATGCTATCAAATAAAAGTTTTAGCAAATGTTTCTTTACAAAATTTTTGTTCCACAAATTAAAATTTGAAAGGAAGGAAAGAAAAGAATATTGTAATAAAAGAAACTTTAAAAATATTAGTTAATAAGATTTAGTGATTAATTTGGTGTATAAAAAAATTGATTGTATATTTAAGTGACTGATATTGATATCTTTTTTTTTTTTTTTTTTTTTTTTTTTATAATTCATTATCAACAATCGAAGATATCATCATATTTCATTTAAATTAAGCATTTCTATATTAATTTATTAGTAAATCATTCTTTAGAGCAGACAAACAAAATTTGATATTAGCTAACTGTAAGTTGAACTTTTGATAATATCAATAATATTAAATTGTAATTTCGGCTACTTTGTATTATTAGCCTGCAGAAAGTGGACATTTAGCCATCTGAATCGTATAAGTCTACATCGTACAGGTGAAATAATATTTCCATTTTTGTTTATTTATTTCAATTACTTGCAGCGAGCAAATTTAATTACTCACTCATTTATTTGTTTACTTAATAATTCATTTATCAATTCTAATTAGCATTCATTTAAACGTTAACATTGAAAATTTTCGGACACAATTGAAATTAGTAATTTTGCCATCGCTGTATGCCATCACTTTACTTTTACCGCAATCATTTTAATACTTCACTGTTGTTATCTCATTGTTCAAAATTATCCTTTTTTGTACTTTAAAAAAAAAAAGGAGGGAGGGAGAAAAAAAGAAAAGAGAATGAGAGGAAGAAAGAGGAAGGGAAAAAGAGAAGAATGGAGAAAAAAGGGAAAGGTTAAATAGTATAGGGATAAGAAAAAGTGGAAAAATTTTTTTGAAAAATTGACGGCGCGTATGTGTATGTGTGTATGTGTATGTGATGAACTGAAATTACGAAAAATTAAATGTTTTTTTGTTGGAAAAATTTGATTGGTAGGAACAGTAACAGCACTGACTAATATTCACAATTGAAGCGGTAAATGTTAGTTAGAGAAAAGTATGAAATTAATGTTAAAAATGATGATTGGTCATCCTTTTTCATCTCTCACTCTATGCTTTCTCTCTCTCTCCCTCTCTCTCTCTCTCTCCTTTTTCTTGCTTCCTTTAATTCATTTTTCATCCTCCTTTCATTCTTTCTTCCATCATTATATATAGTTTTAAAAGGAAGAAATCAGGAACTCTCTAGTTTTTTTCCCTCTCTCTCCCTCTCTCTCTCTCTCTCTCTCTTTACTTTGTCAAAACTTTTTTCATTTATTAACAAACATTTTCATGATTCTTTTTCATTTTTCATTTTTTTTTTGAAAAATCTAATTTCATTTCATTTCATTTTCACCACTCTTTCACATTAATTTTCTGATTTGAAATTTATTCATTTATTTTTGTCTAATTTTGCATTTTTTTTTTTTCAAAACCTATTTCCTATCCTACTAACTGCGAATATTTTTCTTCTTTTTCCTGTTTAATTCTCCCACTTTCCTGTGCTTTCTCTTTCTCCTCTTCGACATTCTTCTCTCGCTCTTTCTGTCCCTCCTACTCTCTATTGTAATCATTCTTCCAACATGTTTATACCATTCATATGAAAATTGTTCCATAATCTTTCTCGTTTTTGAATTTTAAAATTTTATTACTAAACATTTCAGCTTTATTCGAGACGTTCAAAGATAACACCGCGGAAAATCTTTCCTTACTTTTTTTTATTTGCTCCGTAAAATACGAGAAAAGTAGATCACAGCAAAGATGTTGCAAGTCAAATTCATATAAGCTAAAAGTCGAAATTTTAAATTATAATTTATTTATTCATCTCCTCTCTAATTTATTTAAATTGAAATCCCATTAATTTTATAAAATTAAAGTGTATGTTACATTTTATTTATTTGTTTGTTATTTTTTTTTTTTTTTTTTTTTGTTAAAAGCGCAAAAAAAAAAGAAAAAAATTTTT
>JARVGP010000988.1:0-24808 GCA_029876185.1 Mansonella ozzardi
TTTTTTTTTTTTTTTTTTTTTTTTTTTTTTTTTAAAAAAAAAAAAAAAAAAAAGGCCATACTGATTTCGAAAGTTAACAAACTGTCACTTCAATACTGCGATTGAGTGAGCTCTACTTTGTAATCCGAAATGTTTATTCTTCCTGTTCTTCATTCGTCTCTCGTGTTTTTCTCTCAGTTAGATAACTAATGGGATGACTGTGCGATTTATGTAATCGGTCTTAATATTGCTAGAAGACATAAACCTGCTGAATTCGATCTCATCAGAGATGTGAGAACTAACAAATAATTGTTGCTTTATTTGACAATTGGATATTCTGATGGGTTGACATAGAATAAATCATCTTAACGCTTGATATGATGCGTACGAGCATCACTATTAAATCTTGAAGAATTTCAAAAAAGTTTTCCCAAGATCAATTAACGGATAAAAATATCCTTCAGTTATTGCACAATTTGCTTGATTTATCGATGCCGGAAATGTTTGTTTTTAACCTTAATGGAACAAAGACTGTAATCGAATAATCGAATTATAATTTTGAACCATAAGTATTGTTTTAACTGGAAAGCGTGATTGTGATTCCTCTTTAGCTAAAGAGAAAAATTGAAATCGAAAAAATCAAGAAAATGAAAAAGTTACTTTTAAGAACATTACAAAATTACGAAAATGTATTTTTTGTAGTAGATTTTGGTTTTACCAAGAATAAATAGTCAAGTAGAATATATTATCTTCATGACTGTCTATTCAAGCAATTTCTCTCCTCATCTATTTCTTAAACAGTTTAAAATTTTTACCAAACGCCACCCCATAATGCTAATAGTACCTTAAGTCAGATTTCTATTTGAATACACCTTTTACAAACAAGTAACTGGTAAACTCAGATCATTACTTTAATCAAGAGTCTGCCGGCGAAGTGCAGATCTTGATTTCAAATCTAACTCGTTCACTGACAACTTTTTTCCGCAACTAACTATTTCTTACTTGATTAAGACTGGAATAAAGATGGATAAAAAATAAAATTAGAACTGGAACAAAGACTGTGACCGAATAATCGAATTATAATTTTTGTCTAATTAGGTTATTAATGAATGAGAAATGGATTGAAGTGACAAAAAATTGCCAAGTGAGCGAAATGATAAGTAAAAAAAGTAAATTTCAACGATTACATCAATTAAGTGGAAGAGGCCCTTAAAAACAGGCTTTGGTTTATACATTCAATCTTTCAAATTTGTAATACCTGAGTTGCGGGGGAAACATGAGAAGGTGAACAAGAACAGTTCGAATTATAAGCCGAATATCTGGAGCGGGTCATCGGTTCTTTGGTACCTGGTACCACCTGTTCTTGGTATTTTATTTAGCGACAATGTGAATATACTAGCAAACAGTGGTACACAAACCGCGATGGCCACAATAACGGTCAAACCTGTTTGGTTAAGGTGTAACTCTGCCCCACGCGTACATTGAATGTTCCGCCCCTTTCCGCTATTCTCTATTCTATAAACGAGGTCCAGAGGTACCTCTCATCACTCTCCAATTCCTCATCCCAGGTCAAAAGTATCAGCAACAACATTACAGCATCCATCCACCAATCCAAATTCATCCATCTATTTATTCATCCACTTTCGTCCATTTATCAGTCTCTCTTCTCTAACTATCTAACCATTTAAATCCCATACTTATTGAAATTAATTATCTGTGCCACAATGCTCCATCTTGACAGCTTTTCATCCAACGAACTGCTACTAGTACATGGCCATGGACATTTCGATAAGAAGGCAAAATTGATACATAACAATGGCGAAACCAATGATGACGACACAGCATCGATGATGCCGTCGACAAAGATGACAAGATTGAAGTTTGAGGGAGGAGACGAAAAGGGTGTGGCTTGCGGTGACAATCAAGCAGAGATAGGTCGGTCGGTACAATAGGTATGTTAAATGAGAAGGTGTTGATCGAGTCGACGAAATCGGTAGTTTCAACCGCTGATGATGCGCCAATATTACATGATGTCCGCATGAAATCTTCATCCTGAGCAATCTCCACTGCTGTTTCTTATTTTCTATTGCTTATCTTTGCACCATTCAAACATTATGGTAGCCACCGTCATTCATTTCGCATTGATTCATACGATACGTGACCGCTAGTCATTCAAATGTTGCCACCAGAACAACCATAACATTATGACAATTTTTAATTGTACATCAAATTACTTGCGTCACTTTATCAGAAAAAGTACTTTATACAGAAGTTACTTCTAAATTCCAAAGAATTTAAAGTTTTCAAAACGTTTTATATTGAGAGATAGGACTGAACAGCAACAATCGAACGTAAATCAATGCTACAGTTTTGATGTCGCTGAAATGCGATCCTATACGATATAAAGCTTTTCGATATCGTGAATTTATGATCAATTCATGTTTATTTGCTACGATTCAAGCTGCCGGCTACGATATGATGACATCTGGAGATTTACTTGAAGATATATTTTGTCGTATTTGGAACTGCGAAGCTAATATTACTTTGCTACACTGTAGTGAAAAATCCAAGCCGGATTCGTCGTAGACGGTAAGCAACAAGCCGACTAAATGATTATTTGTTACTTGGCATTAGAAGACATGTGCATTTCTGATATCAAAAACCGCGATCGGTATGACCCAATTTCATTTCATTTGAAGATTAAAACCGAGATGACAGATAGGTGAGATTCGTTGTGCGAATCACCGATGAACTATTTAACTCAAACGGACTATTTTTAAGAAGGTCGAAAAAAGGGCGCAGCGCTTTTTTTTTTTTTTTTTTTTTTAAATTTTTTTTTATTTTGTATTGAAAAAAAAAAAGCAAATCTCATTATAATTAAAATGTAAGCCATTACAACCAATCTTTTAAAGCCAACTATCAGGAGACTAAAATTAACAGTTGGCATAGACAGTAATATTATCAAGTGATATTATCCAAAGCTGTAAAACTTTTCGAGACCATATTTAATCACAACTTATGTTATAGTGCCGCTTTATTAATTAACCACTGACCTATTGATTAAATAACATTTTTGATTAATGCATCTTGACACTACTACTTCCAATTGGATAAATATACATATGAATAACCTGTAATCATTCATAAAAAAGTTAAAAAATCTTCAAAGAAAATTTAAGAACTTGTAGAGATTTCATTATCGTTTTTTATTTATCTTCCAGCAAATGATTTGACCGCGATAGAATGTGTCGTGAATTTTATGTTAAAAGATTTAATATGTTATGAATCAATCTCCAAACTTGCTAGCGGAACTTTTTTTGAAAAGATAAAGGTGGACAAGTCTCGGATGCGACACAACCAGCAACAAGCAGGATGGCAGCATGTTTGTCCTGCAAATAAACCAAGAGTATTGAATTGGGTGATACATGATGAAAAAGATATAATAAGTCAGAATTCTAATATCATATAGATGAAATTTTGGCTAAAACTAAAGACAAAGTTGATTTATTCAAACTCTCTGCAGCATAAGAGGAAACTTAATACTGTTATACGGAAGACAATAAACTATGTCATATTGTTAGATCAATCGAAAAGACAACCGGCGTCCTTCCGTCCTTCATAATGTTTATTTTAAGGTATAAAAGCCAGACAGCAATGTCTTTCATTACCATTTGAGGATTGTCGATGCTCCAGTCGCACAAAATTTTATTTTTTTTTTCTCGCACACTTATTTCCAAATCTTTTTTACAGCTCTACAAAGAATGATTTGATCCCTTCTGTGCCATCAATAAAACAAGTATGAAGATCCAAAATTACCTAACTCTCGCCGTTTGCATATTACAGTTAACATGAACTAATTATTTATTGCTGTTTCGGAAATAAGCACTTTCAGGGAATCTTGATTTTGAATAAATAACAGTTCAAGTATTATGCTCATACAGCGCAGATATGATTTGATGGACATAATGAATTAATATCTGAATTGAATTTAAAATTGAAACTGAATTAACGTAATTTGTACAACTGAAAAATTGGCTAGCTAAGATTTGTATTTACAACTGAAAAATTTGTACAACTGAAAAATTGGCTAGCTAAGATATTAATTATGACATGTGCGATGGAGGAAAAAATGAAAGTAGATGTAGGAGTAACTATAGAAAACAGGCTTATGCTACCAGTTTTGTGAAGCGTCTTTACCAAGTATCTTATGGAAAGTTGCAATAACCAGCCATCACATTTCATCACTTATCAATCTCAAAAATCTCGACAACTCGCTGATAAATGAAGTTGTTGAAACAAATTGTAATGTTTTTTTCGTCATTCTAAATCTCCATTCTTGAGAAGACAGGAAATTTTCCCTCCCAGAAAATGTCAGCTGTCAGGCTGTGGCAATACCGGCGACATAAGCAGAAGGAACAATGCACAACTTCACACCCTTACATTTTTCTGAATTCATCACTACAGTTTGATATCTCCAAATGATCTCTACAGTTCAGTCTTTGAAAATATCTCATGAAGTGTTTGACCTGGAGACATAGTAATCCAGCACTACAGAACATCCTTATTTTTGGCAAGTTCCGGCCAAACAGCAGAAAAGGCTGATTAAAGCATTCCATACATCCCTTCTTCATGCATACCTATAGCAGTCGATTATAAAAAAAGTAGAGCAACTTGCAATACCAACACAAAAAACCCTCTCCTATTGGCAGATTCATTGGGAAAGTTTTTTCATGCTGGATACTATCAGATCAATACATATGGTACTATAATCCAGGTCATTTCGACGCTGGAAACGAAGTGCGTATTGGTCATCAGCAGCGAAAAACAGGATATTTATCTGAATTGCTTTTTTTTTTCATGAGATTTGGCGTGATTAATTCATCTCAAAACCTTTCTGGTCTAAAAAAAGGCTAATTTTCCGACTCTGACATCAAATATTAACTTAGCAAATTTACTTTTATAACACCTTTCACATGAATTGAATTTCCTAATGTCTAATGAGTACCAAGATTTCTTCCCACTCGTTTTACAGAATATTATTGAAGAATCCGTAAGCCATTTGGAAAAACTGCAAAACAGCCAACAAAGTGAAACCCATTATGTCAAATTCAGTTTTTTGCTCCACACTTGCATTTCAAATTATTATTTGCCGAGTGCATACTGCAAGGAAAAAAACTTGAAAGTTCAGTACTGACGAATTCTGAATGTCCTAATCCGGGTTATTTTCGCTAGCTAGCATTTATATATATATATATATATAACTGTCAATTCAAAAGATTTGTATCATGTTAACGTAAGGATAAGTTACTTGTTTATAAAATCATGAACATTTTGAATCAGAAAATGGAGTGGACATCCAATAAGACAGGACATTAATTTCAGCTTCCACCTCAGTTACTCTTATCTGAATCACATGCCAACTCAGTCGAATTTCCGACTAAATTTTAATGAGTTTACTACGAGGTACCATATTGAATAATGCGCCGCTTGAATTAAACTTATTAATTGCTAACAAAATTCGCTGTTCCCTAACTAACTCACCCCAAAAGTACATCATCCCACACTTAGGACACTGTCCTTGAATCGGAAACAACAAAGTTTTGTATTCATCATTAGCATCCAAAGCATGTTTTGACAGACATCGCATGTGGAAATGAGATTTGCAAATTTCACTGGCGCTACAACGAAGCAATTCAGAGATCTGGAAAAAATCTTTCTGAAGATTTCAAGATAATTTCTAGTATTTCCGCAGTAAATATCAGTTAGAGCTCCAACAAAAAGTAATAAGAAATCGTTACCGAAATCTGACACCGCAATTACTATAAAAATACCCATGATTCAATTGATAATTTACCGAATGTATTGGTTTTAAGCATAGCGAACAAGTCCCAACGATATTATATTCCTCCGGTAGTTGCGGTATTAACGTCGATATTTTTGTTACAGTCCCATATTCCACAGAGATATGAGAAGGAGGTAGAACGTCCATTGGAAACGGAATTTCCAATTCCTAAATAAAATATATGAATGATAGCAGCAGATATTTTTCCGAACATACTGCTAGTTTTTTTTGAACTTCTAAACTTACAGGTAAAAGCCATCGGAATGTAAGAGATAGGCGCTGCCAAGGATCGCTATTCAACATATGACAAGCAACACGCAAACGAAATCCAAAAGCGGTTTCATTCGTTCTTTTCTTTAAATTCAAAGATCGCAGTCTTCGCGATTTCTCTGGATTTTGCCAAGCCCATTCGAAGCGTAGTGCAGATACGCTGTTTGGAAAACCATGTATGATGCAAACCATATCCCTAATGAGACATAATACAGTCAAAAAATTTCTAATTCATTTCATATTTTAAATCACAAATTGCAACACTGAACTAATTTTCAGCCTTTCATACTAAGACATCTACTATTAGCTTCCATTTCAAAAAGCACGAGAAGGTACCAAGGTCCTCTGTTATCTGTTTTTCTGGCTCCTCCAAATTCTTTCCCAGCGTTGTGCTGCCGTATACGCCGATTAGGGTTAACAGTATAACCAATGTAACAACGATTCTGAAATTGTAAATAATGACATACATATATAAAAGTTGAAACTGCAAAACTTGCTTGTGAATTAAGGTTATAGTATGGTTACAATAGCTGTAAAACATTCCAAATACCTTGAAATATCTGTTCGAGCTTCGACTCAACAAACAATAAACGCCAAAAAATTCGTCTAAAATAGAAGGTACTAGTTGGGCTTTTTCACGTTTTTTTCGCTCCTTTTCTTGGACTACCTGAAAATACAATTTACACTTTATTTATCGAAAGAAAAGGTTAATTAATTAGCGGCTTAGTGAACCGCAAACATCGAAAATATTCCTTAAAGAAATGTTGCACAGCATACTGTGTCATTGTCGCTGTTAACGCTTATTACTGCATATATCATGTTTTTAAATTAAATGTAAAATTCATCATAAAAAAATGATATTTTCATAAGAACATGAAATAAATGTTTTCGTAATGCATATAGTTAACTTTAAGATTTTTATAAAATAAAGTCTAGATCAATCCCAGTGTAAACTCGAACACAGCAAATTTCATGCATCTAGTCCAATAGTTTCATAATTAAAAAAGAATAAATGGATCTAGACAACGTAACTGTCGGAGTATGGTATGTTTTGATTCATAAAAAAGTAGAAGCTTTTACTTTTCATTAAATAATGAAAGCTAAAAATCCCCAAAGTTACAGTAAATGACAGACGATCAAAAATTTTAGGAATTTTGTGATTACTTCTCGGCAAAACGGTAAATATTGATAAAACCTGGTAGAGCAACATGATCAATCAGCACAAGTTTTTAAAAAATTCCCTACTTTGACTCAAAACAGGTTTTATCTTATTCAACATAGAATAGTTATAAATATCTTAGTCCCAGTTTATTACGCGACAGCGCTTTTTTTTTCAACGTGGAGAACCTCATCATAGTTGCATGGCAACTGCGACACTGATATGTGCGGTTGCTGATAGTCGTTAATACCGGCATCATTTTTTTCAAAATCAGTTACTTCTTGTGAAAACGAACGGCAGACATTTTTAAAAGACCTTTGGCATACAGGAAGTCTGAAACAAAAAATGAGGAAAATCTTTTCTTAAATGTCAGCAGTTGGAATCTTGCATAACACCAACAAACTTTGTACAGTTTCTGTTGTCAAAGAAAGTGAGTAAACAAATAAAGTGAGAAAATTCTTTTTAACGGCAACTAAAAGAACAAAGAAATTACTTTTTAGAGTACTTCACCTCACTTTTATCTGTATTTTCTTCATCTTTAATGCGAATTATACTCGGTTCATCAGCGGATATGTGCGTGCATCCGCAATTTGTACCTTAAAACTTGAAATGCTAGCAAAATTTTTTAAGTTTAGCAGTGCGATGAAATAACATGGGACAATTACAACTTTTAAGCTCTGTGACCTAAACTGTTCCACTAATATCAAAAATCACTGAACGATTTAAAGCAACCTGTATTCAACATTTTTTGTTTGCTGCCGAAGAAAATCGGAGAGAAGACAAACGCCAAATTCGTTGTAGAAGCAGGACTGATTAACCTTTACTGCTTGTTGCAAATATGCTCACCAGAATTTAGACAAATTTGTGCTAAATTAAAAGAGGTGAGAACACTATTGGAAACCACTGTAGATTATGATCGTCAATAAAAAAAAGAAAAATCAATGCCGTCCTGAAGAGGAACATCAAGTGTAAAGAAAAGTGTACAAAATGACCGAAAGATCAAAAAGTCCTCCATTCAATCCGGCACTTTATCGGCATGCTACCTTCCCGTCATGTTTCACTTTCCATCAGCAACTGTTCTGCGTTTTTTTTTTAAGATAATGACTGCTGTAAATAAACGTCAATATAAGTTTCACCACAAACAAAAGCTTATTGAATTGGCAAAAGAAGGCCAATCCAGGACTGTAACCAGGTTTCAAGACAAGTGAGAAAAGAAATGGGTCGTCCAGATAAGTCACCTGTAACTAGGTGAGAGACATGGATGATCTAAGTCTCGTCCCACACTAAATTTTCTATGAAACTCAAAACAACCGCAAAATAATTGCAAGAAAAACGTTAAAATCCTCTATACCGCTGCAGCAGACGAGGCACGGATTTAACAGCGTTATGTACATCAGTGTTTCCTGCATTCATCAGGATTCGTTCCAGTTTTTAATATTCCAGTTTCATGACCTGAATGTCCTGTTGTCCTGAATGTGATATATTTGTAGTGGAGTTAGTGCAAGTACTTTCTTAGTCTAAGATAATAATAAGACATTATTACCGTCGGCTAAAAAGTGGTGTAGTTTTGGGAAAATGCTGCACTGCTTCCATTTTCAGTTTTTGAGTGCGCATGCTCGGGTATATCTCCATTTGACAGGTGGAGGTATTGTGTGGCAAAATCGTCACCAAGCCGTATAAGGGAAGGATTCGTTGGACAATAGGACAGTTGTTGCGGAATATGGATATCCAAGTTTTAGGATCACCTCCTAATCCCTTTCCCGCTTTTCTTCCAGTCTGATTATTGCTTAATTGCATTTCCAGGGTATCGAAGAAAATGGCGTATAAGATGGATGTGATGCAGATGAAAATAGCCGAAAAGTTGATTATACTAAATGATCGAGCAGTGGGTATGCTTACAAGGTTGTATAATATCAAGAAAGCATGTGGTGATCCTAAATCAAAACCGCAGTTTTTAAGTGAAAAGTCATTGGAAGGTTGTATTAAGCATATAGTGCGTAAATTCCCGATTGTCGATGCCAGATCAAGCAGTGTAAGCTTCACTCATCTTTTCGTATTAAATTTATTACTGTTTTGTTTTTTGATCAAATGGATGCTTTTGCGCATTTTTTTAAAGCAATTTTTGTTCCATTTTCAAAAATAACTTATCAATGCTGTTTGTAGACTATTCAGAAAAAGTGTCTGAAGCACTTATGAAATAGATTTTGTCAAATAAAATTGTTTCAGACATTGTTTCATCAAGTGACATTAATCAAGCACGAAATATTGAAGTCTCTTTCGCTATATTACTGTACATTTGCTGATTTGCTGGATTTGAAAGATCACATCTTACAGTTACTAACAACAATGGATGCTGCACAATTCAAGCTAGACATAGTAAGTTTCTTTTTTTTTTTAAAAAAAGACAGCACTTGAACTTTATTAGTTTTCAATAATTAATACTCCCAACAATAGCCAAAAACGTTGCAGACAACAAGCTACGATTTAACGGCAGGTTACATGAACTTGGTTATTAATTTGGTGTGCTTGATGGTACTTTTATCTCGCGTGGATGATAGAAAAGCTGTTCTTGGATTATTCAATGCTGCTTATGAATTAAGCAATGGACAGAGTGAACCTGCTTTTCCGAGATTAGGACAGTTGGTTATTGAGTACGATAATCCATGGAAGAAATTAGCGGAAGATTTAGGACCCTTGAATAGGGTGCTTTTCGTTTTATCTTCCTCATTGAAGAATTTTTAAACGCATTTAACTGTTAATCAGTTGTCTTAAATATCGCTCGTGGTAGCATTCATTTTGTAATACTTCATAGTTGAAAGAGAGACAGAAAAGTAAATCTTTCATTAGCTAAAATAGTCAAAAGTTGGTTTTCTCGAGGAAAAATGAAAATCTTTAATGAAAAAATGTTGGTGGCTATTGCAGTTAATTCACAGTTCGCTAACTTCCTTAGGAACAGTTTATGTGCGCAGAAATATAACAGCAGATGCATGGCGTAACGCACAAATGTTATCACTTGTTGCTTCTCCTCAACAAATTCTGTACGCTGCCCAAACTGACACGGTATATTTTAAAGAATTAGGATAAGTAAGATTATTTATGGCCTAGAGAACCTTTCATTTCATAACAAAAGAAGGAAAATAAAAACATGCTGCAGTAGGAATTTTTTTTTTTTGAGTTACCACATATTTGCACGTATTTAAACTTAAATCTTCAGAGTTTAATCCTGACTTGAAACAATAAAAGTAGGACGTATTACATTAGTTTCTCATTTTTACCTCTATGTTTTGCTGGATTGATTGTTTGATTTTTTTTTTCATATATTAGTGACTCTATATATATTTATATAATGGAGTAATTTTGCAGATAGCTTGCGAATACTTGTCATTGGATGTTATGGACAGGTGGATAATATGTAAGTGCCATATTGTAACTTTACATTTTATCTGAAGCAATTAGTTATGTTGGTCGTTTGTTTGATGAAAATAGTATGTTTTGACGTGCCAGATCTCATTTTATGTTTTAATGTCAAATAATGTCCAACCTTATCAAATTTTTTCTTCGAGTGTCTGTTACGATCGAATCAACGACACTACTCTGACATTACTGAAAAGAAAGAGTTAAAACAGTAGTGCAGCAGGTTTCTGTTGGTTTTACCATCTGTTCGTGTATGCTATAGGTTTCTTTTCATCATTACGCAGTGAAATTGGCTGACAGTTCAGTGCTGCGCATTTCTACTGGTAATGTAATTGCACTCGTGATATCGCTACTGTTATGACTGAGTTAAGTTTGTTATGGTCAAGATCCCACGTATTAGTTTTACTGACCTATATCGCATTCGACGAGGTATCTAAATCAGATTTTCCGGAAATGTTGAGTTTAATCTCGACTAGCAGCACTCATATTTAATGAATTTTTAGTTTGCAGACATTTAATTTGCAGTAGGTGTGCTGGTTTGTCATAACACACTTTTAAACGATTCCGTGATTGCTAACTTGTGGCAACGCGCTTTGCAAACGGGTCTTGCTATACGCCTTTTTAGGTTTGTTTGTTTATTTCTTGCATTCCATTTGCACGTTATCGTGTTTAGTGATAAGAGCTTTTAAATGAATCGTGATTAGTGTTAAGAGCTATTTTAGTACTGTGAAGCAGAATTTTTTGCTGCACAGCAGAGATTCCGAAACTAGTGAAAGTTGTGAAATGCGATTTTCATTAGTTTAAATGTGATATTTAATTTATGATCATTCAGGGATGAAATTCTTATTGTTCATCAAACGGTTCAGAGTATTTTTGAAAATGTGAAAAGTTACAGTAAAAAGCTGCAGGAAGTAAAAGACCACTATTCAGTTGCATTGCAAACAAGGTATCCGTTTCTTTAAACTTGTTGACTTTTCACTGCATTTGAACAAGAAATTAAAATTCATATATTAAGACCATAATAAAGTGGGTATCGTAAAATACCTATGTTTAATCATTGTGTGATTTTTTTCCAGCCTCACTGTTCATCGGGATCGGCGCCGTTTTCTTCGAGGCACTTTACGTGAACTCTGTTTGCTAATCAAAGACCAGGTCGGTCTTCTCGGGCCAAAAATTTTGTTTGTTTGGATGGCTCTTTCGTTTTCAAGGGATGAAGTAATTTGGCTTCTGCGACATATTGATATTTGGCCAATAAGTAGTAATAAGAAAACGAAACAAGTCGATGAAGTAGTAGACAAGTAAGCCTTTTTTTCCTATTTAATAAAGCGTTGTAAAAGAATGCTTAGTACAGTGAGTTTTCTCAGTCAAATTTTTGAAGTTTGTAGGAAAGTTTTTTATTAATTCAGAGGATGTATTATATCTGACGTTTTTTCATTCTGTAATGGTTTTTTTTTTTTTTTTTTTGAGGCAGTTGCCTGAACTGCTGTATTACATTTTGGAGTTACGCTTCCTGGTTCAACAACATGATGGCGTCATTAAGCGTTACTATGCACAATATGTCACTGGTTATGATGCGCTCATTTTGACTGATATTGTGAAGTCCATTGAGAATTTGGGAGAAAAAGAATCAGTTTTATTATCCGATTTTTGCGCTGATCTATCTCATATTAGCCGTGAGTTGATGATGGCTTTTTTCTTGCTGTCGTACAATTTTTTTTTTTCGCTGTAATTTTCCAGTCTTTAATTTCAGTTAATTTAGTTTTAGATGATAGTATCGACTTACGCTCATTGCGTTTGGATTGGTTCCGTTTCCAAGCTTATGTCAGTATGACTCGATCATCCTTTTCTTTAAGTAGTGACCGCCGTTTAGCAGTTACAATGAATACTACTGTCTTCCATTTGAAAATGATCGACCTTATAGATGAAATGCTTCGAGAAACTAGTGATTTATCGATCTATTGGTTGGTGTGGTTTTTATCTCTTCAAAAACCGAAATCAATATTAAGCAACTTACGTTTAAAGTAAATTTTCATATCTGATATCGAAAAGTAAAGTGGGTCATTTGTAACTGATAATAATACAGCGTCCTGTTGTTGGTTGTCTTATGAACATTTAGTTAAGAATAAGTTGATTACAGTATAGAAGAAATAAAAGATCCACTCTGTTTTTGCAGTTTCTATGCTCAACAGCTAGAAACGCAGCTACATCAATGCCTTCAGCTACCATCCCAGTCAAGGTATACCGTTTCCTTCGCACATATATGTTCAAACTTCTGTTCTGCTCTGCATGACCTCTGCCCGGAAGAAAAAGCCCATATTATTGATCGGGTTCGTTGAATTGTTTCCTTGCTGAGTTTACTTCTTTATTTTCATATTAAAGATCTTTCTAAACCAAGCTTAGCAGGGAATGACTTCTTTCTTTTAATAAATTCTGATTTTCTTTTATAGAGCTTAAAATTATGTAATCTGGTTCTGGATGAACTGGCGAAGGAAACAGCTTCTGTAGCCGCTCGTTTATGCGAATACGAAGTGCGATTGACCGAGCAACTTTCACCAAATAACTGTGCAAGGCTGATTGAAGAGCATGATAAGCAGAAATGTTAGATATCTTTATGTCTTTCGAATTTTCAGAAGCTAGGACATTAACTGGCTGATCAAATGTTACAATTAGTGGATAATTCTATTTTACATGTAGTTGGAGCTTATGATTAGCAGCCAGAATATGCGGCGCTATTAATATGTTTTTTTTTTTAAAACGTGTTGTTTCTATTTATAGCCAGACATTTTCAGACGTTATTCTTGTTCTGAAGGAGGTTTACGATTCCTATTCTTTTACCGTTCTTTTAATTTACTTATTAGTACATCATCGTTCAATTAGAAAGCAGACTAAGGTTCAGCAGTTTTGATAGTTTGCACACAATTTTTTTTATTTATTTGTTTCATTTATGTATTCAAATTGAGCTTTGGTAATTACCCCAAATTGCTTCGAAATATCGGGGAAAGTTTTCCTGCTTTATTTGTGATATTCGCATGATCGTTTTACAGCAAATAAAAATTCGAATACTTCTCGCTCATTAGTTATGCCAGGAGAAGAAAGTTTTCGCTGCAGTCGAGATACGTTAACATTGGCTGATAAGCTGCAAACGGCGCTTCATGAATTGTGCTCAGCATTTACTTCATCAAGGTAACGATATATCTAGATCAACAGATCTCTAGAAGTTCCGTTGTTATCCAAGAATTTATATGAATTCTTTTTATTTTGAGGCAGGTCGTCGTGTCAGACCACATATTTGCCCCACGTGAGTATCTGGCACAGCAACTGGAATCACAGTTTACGCATTCAATCCAAACGCTAATCTCATCAGCTGAACATCCGATGAGGCCTTGTCAACTTTTGGCTTCAATAAATGCTCACATGATTGTATTACAAAATTTGGATACTATAGGTACTGCTGTTTGCCATTGTTTTGTCAAATAAATTTTTTTAAAAATTTTTTTGTTTGTATGAAATACTTCTGATATAAGAATTCTAAAATGTGAAAAATCTCTTTCCCTATTATCGTTTTCTATTTCTTCATATTTTTCATATTAGGTCATGTAGTTCTGAATCTGTAGGTGAACTTTACATTAGATTGATCAATAGTGAATATACGTGCACACTTCAGTAACGTTGGATGCGACTCGTCTTTTCAACAGCGTACTTCTACAACAAACACAATACCAGGATTATCATGGCAATGACACGTTGACATCTATTTATACAAAGTGGTAAACGTTGAAGGTTTATGCTGCAAGGTGGAGTTGTTTTAGAGAGGAGTGGAACTCCTATTGTACGACTTTACTGATTTATGTAAAAGGCATGTGAATTTATAAAACTCATTTGAAAGTCATAACTCTTAATTCAGGTATCTTGAAGTCGTTCTTCGTCGGATGAGTACTGGACAGATACTGTTTTCACCTCATTTCTCAGCTCTGATTGCAAACCCGGACTACCAGCAAACTTTCAGTCCCGATCAATACACTGACAATCGTGGTAAAATGCTTTGGTTTGCAAACCTTCCTATTGTTTTATAGTCCTTTCAATATGTAAATTTTTTTCTAAAAGACTTTAGCTTTTCTCAATATTTAAATGCGAAATTTTCTCACTAATTAAATGACTATGACTGCGATTAACATTCAGAATTCCACACAAGCTGAAAAGGTAGAATATTGTTGAGTAATTAATTCATTACTAACATACACCGTAGGTTGAAATTTGAAAATAATGCAGACTGATGTTTTTCATATTTGTACTGAAGTGGTCATGCTTTAACAAAATGTTCCGCTATCTTTTTATCTGATATTTGAGTGGTATCACAAAAAAAATTCTATGGTAGTCGAATATTTTCATTTTAGAACTGAGAGCTTTGTCGCTGCTTTTGGGACCATATGGTGTGAAAACCATGAGTGAGAAATTGATATGGCATGTGGCAAGTCAGATCACTGAATTGAATAAAATTGTTAATGATCATCGAGATGCTTTGGTTTTGGCGCGGAGCTGTTTTGACAAGCCGGAAAAAATGCGCGAACTCTTACTGCAATTGAGTGGAGATATAAAAGATAAAAAACAAGTAGGGACCTCGGAATTTTTTTGTTCATTTGTACATTGATTTCCATATTTTTTGTGTGGCCGATCGTACTTTAACAAAACTATAATGTAATGCAGTGACAGAAAACTTTATTACGACAGTTAGGTTGTCAGTCAGTTAAGTTGGCTTAGTTGAAGTATTAAGAATTCGACCAAATTAGTCAGCGGGTCATACTTACAAATTCTTTGCAACTAATATAGGCAGATTTAAAGCTGTGGTAGTTTGCATTACCAGGTCGTTGACTAATAACTATACATACAACTGCAGAATTCGGTAAACGGCCCAATGGAGTCAGTACTACAACGTGTTACTATCATTGGTGAAATCCTGTCATTTCGTTCTCTTTTGCATGCTGCTCTGCATGATGTACTCAAACGGCGCCTACCATTCTTGTTGTCGATTGTGAATAATTTACACGATACAGCCAACGAACATAATTTATTGGTAATTTCACGTAATTTAAATTTCACTTGAAGAAGACTTGTATTTTGAGTACGACTGAGTAATCATGTTTTATAGAATTCAGACCTCAACTTCCTGTAGTTTTTATTAGAATATTGGAAATTTCGCTCGTATATGCAAATATAAAAATTTGATGAACATTTGATGATCGATTGATAATTTTATAATGTTAATATCACGTCACATTTTATGCAAAGATGTCAGTGGAATTTGACTTTCTAATGCACTGTGGATATCATAATTACGCATTGTTTCTTTTCATCGTGTTTTACATTTTTTTATTAACATAAAATTGTTATTAATAAACCAGAAAAGGTGTGAAAGTTTATTCAAACCTTTTGTATTTTGAGATATTTCAGATGCTATCAGAACTTTGCATGGCTGTTGGCATCAATACCGATGTGGACATTGCATTGGTCCATGCCATTCGTGCACAGACGAAACAGACAGAACCTGACGAACACTACACTTTATCTTGTCTGCTGCTTGTTTTCATTGCACTTTCTTTACCTCGACTTGCACTGACACAGAATAGTCAGTACAGTGCTTCGCTGCTAGGTGTTTTCTATTTCTGTTCTGAATTCGATATTAGAAATTTATTAGAAATCGATACAACTTTCGGTAGTGCTAGCACGATGAATTTCGGGTTTATCAAATTTGAATTCACAACGATTATCAGAATATACATATTTTGCACTATTTTAAATATTTTTTGCAAAAAGTTATTTTACAAGTTGCATAAGCTTTTATGCATCATTTTCCGCTCTTAAGTTATTTGCAGCGTCGAAAAATAATTTGCAATGTATAGCTCGGGCAGTGTCGACAATTGCAAATGCATTATTTTGTTTGCATGGCCGTAATGATATTGTTGAAAGAATGAAAGAATTTTTGGCAGTAATTTTTTATTTTATTCATGGATCTTTATTAAATCCTTTCTGTTTTAATGGTGCAATAATTTCGTAGCATTAACTATTCCTTTGTGTTCAGCTGGCATCAAATGGTCTTCTGAGAACGTCAGATGATAGCAGCGACGTAGACATGGCGAAGTCACGACAGTTTGTTTACGTTGTACTTGATCAGGTAAAACATTTTTTGAAATCCTCATGACTTATAGCATTCAGTTTATTTCAAGTTAGTATTTTTAGTTATTCCTTTAAAAAGAAGATATCCATATCATTCAATTCATCATTCCATTTACCTGATTATTTCTCTGTCTTGCATATGATACCTACGCCGTAATACGTCAAAATATGAAGAAAAAAGCTGATGATTGAATCAGTATCACTTTATTGTTATTCTGTATCATGCAGTGGTATTTGGTACAGCTAATAATGAAAACAAATCAATATTTTGGTTTCGGATAATTTTTATATTTTTCAGTTGGTAAAGCATAGTCCATTTCTATCGTTTGATCTTTTGGAATCTTGCTTCCCATATAATCTTATCCGGTCTTCATATCAGTACTGCTATCAACTGGACGAACTGAAATGAAACTTTGTTGACGTTATTTTTGGGTATAGATAACTCTGTTTGTTTTTTTCTTGACATATTTATTTTCTGTTTTATTTTATTTTTTTTTATTTTCTCTTTTCTGCCTCATTTTTTTTTCATTTAATGACGTATGCTTTAGTCGATAATAAGTCTTTTTACTTTTATTTTCGTTCATTGTATAGATTATGAAAGGCTTATCTGTTGGCTGTTGGATATTCGATTTAAAAGGAAATGTCAGAGTTTTTTTTAATGATTTTTAAGTAATCGTTTTACATTATTCTGTTTGTTTGGCTCTCGCAGCGGTAGTACTATATCATTGTGCTGTTCACCATCTCTCTCCTTATATCATGACATATTCGGTCGATTTTATTCAAATACTTAGCAGTTGATAAATTGTTTAGGCTCATTGTTTCTTAATTGTTCAGGTTCATTTTATGGGAGTAAAACATAAAATGGTAAAATCACTTTGCAATAAAACAGATTTGTTTCAAAAATAAAAGTGCACCTTATAAAGTTGGAAATTTCTCTCAGATCTCCTCCTCTAATATATATGAGGTCTTACTTATCTTCATTCAGTGATTGGTTTTCTTGTCATTCACGTTATATTTTGGCAGTATAGTAATTTTGCTTCTTTATTATTTGTATACAGTATCGTTTATTAGGTAACAGTATCTTTGCAGTCTTTTTTAATCTGTTGTAATGCAGTATTTTGTAGACTAAGTCAGTTCCTCTTGAAATAATCCCTTAATTTGTGAAATAAGTTATTTACTTTGAAACTTTTGAATTTGTACTGCTTTGCTTTCCACGCTGTATATAATATAAATGTTAGCCTGATTGTCTTTTGAGTAGGAGAGCGGATGGATATTTAAAAGAATAGAATAGAGAGTTTCAGGTTACAATTAGTAAAAAGTTGATCTGAGGGATATCAAAAAGTTCGTGTCGAGATCGCTTGTAAGAGTTTCATGCTTATGTTATGTTTTGAGTATGAAGTAGCTATTTTTGTAAAATGTAACGAGTGGATATATAGTTCCAGTGATGTTGAGTTTATTTAACTTTTCGAGAATAAAAAAATTTCTTGAGTCCGGGATACCATATATTCCTAGCGTCACAATGATTACATTCGGTAGTTGTAGTGTTTCGGTATTTTGTGTGAACCACCGGGTGCTGGTTTGCTTGCTATGGGAGAAGTTCGGGTGAGCAACGTTCTAGTGGATGGTTAATCGATGTCCTCAAAAATATTGTAATGGCTTTCGAGATGTAGATATATTTCTGTTGATTCTACAAAACGTGGTCTCAAGATATTTGGGGCTTGTGTTTAGCAGCTTATATCTGTCTAAAATATGAAGTACGGGTAATGATGGATTCGTGATATGTCGTATTTTCTGTATGTAGACTATCCCTTTACTCACCTGAGGTTCAGTACATATGATACTGGGATTTTCTGTCGAATCTCAAACCCAGTCGTTTTTTGTGACCAATTTTCAACAATTCGGATCCTTTTTTCAATGGATTCAAATTTAATCTTTTTCAGTTAATGAATCTCCATAACTTGTTATGTGTTTCAGACCAAGCCATCGGGTTGTTTGTAAACAATCGGGAGAAGTACTTAATGCTTCCGCGAAAATAATAAGTGCGCCAATGATTTGTGTGATACAGTTAACCACTATGAATCCCTCTTTCCTTTATCAGTCTCTAAATCTTTTCCTGTAAATAATGTGCCACTGTTAAAGTACTTGTTTTATGATCTGATAATTGCAGTTCTCAGTTCTCAGGATATTTCATGGTGATATCCGATTCATTGAGATGGCCATGTCATCACCGTTGTAATTCGGGCACTATTAGGAAAAAAGATGAACAAGGAGAGAGAAGTGCTAGAAATTATTTCCCTTTCATCTATGTTTTGCAGTAAAAGAATTGATCAGGTGATCAGTAAAATTCAGTTCATCTGAATTGAAGAGAAGTTTTCAAATGCAACACAAGGAAAAAACGGCTATGATATGAAACTTTTTGGAGAGTTGAAATCTTCATTTTGGCTTTAGTCTAACATCCGTTTTTTAAACTACCACTGAAATAGAAATATTGATGATATGTGGCTTTGATTGGTGTACAAATGCTTTGATTTGCACGCTTTATCCAAATGACGTTTATTTAAGCTTTAAAATTTTCATGTAAACATTAGCTGTAGGATAAAATGAAGTCAGAATGAAGTTCAGAAGCTAGTGAGCACTTTATTATAACTTGATTATCGACAGTTACGAAATCACGCTACCTAAGAAAATCCTTTCTCCTAGTGCCCGTCACCTTCCAGGATAGCGACTAATATTAAAAGTGTTTGGATACTTTGGCGAATAAGTGTGAAGTTGAAGGCATCCTTTTCGAAATCATTTTGAAAAAATCATCACCAGTACTAATATGAAATGATAGGAATCCATCTTTCAAGTTATGTTTCTCATCTGAGCCTTCTGAAGCAGCATGTTATTTGCTTATGTATATCACTTACAAATTCACTTTAATTTCAAAATTGAGGCGATGTATACTTTCGGTCGGTCAAGACAAGTAGTAGTCACTTCCTGTTGGAAAAACCGAGAGAATTATTATGTAGCAAGCAATCAAATTGTGTCGCACATTTCTGACAGGCATGAAGGTTGTTAAAAATATTTTCAAAAAATAGGCCGGGAAATTCTGAATAATCAGCGTATTGGGAATTTTTATATGAATTGTTGCCATATATAGTAAATTATTAAGTGAATTTTTTTCAATTTGTCAACTTTTTTCTTTTTGTCAATTGTGAGATTATGAGATCCACACAAATTGTAAAACATTCTGCTTTCTATCTCGACTTTGTACCTGTGACGAAAAAATCCAAATTTATAATTTAATTCAAATTTGCATGCAAATTTTCTTGCAAATGAAACGATAATTCGGGGAAGTTGTTGGGAGTATCAATTTGAATTCAATTACTATCAGTTCTTCAATTTTAAAACTGTTAATCGCAGTGAATTACTGATACAGGACTGAGATATCAAGTATGCGAATATTTATTACGCTCTCTTTTGTGTTCCTACTTATTGTGTTTTGTGAAGCAGATTTCTATGGCGAGAGTCTTTATATTGGTTAAAGGAACAATTCTTTACAATTTTATATTGGAAAGCTTTACTCATTTTACAAATTTCATGAATTTTCATTGTTCTAATTATGATTAGTCTCTGTGTTTGTTGACAGTTCATATATTTACAAATATACTTTTGAATTCTTTGTTTTTCACAGGTTAGGAAATTTACTTTCCTTCGTATTCAATTTCTATATTTGTAGTAATACATATAATATTGTCTGGAGAATATTGTTATCCGCCTTTTTAATTTTTTTTTGCGATCAAACGGAGGCAGGAAGAAGCAAAGTTGGAAGAACCTTTGTATTTTATCAAGTTGTAACTCAGGACATACTTCATGACTATACAAGTAACTATTTCTTGTTTCGTAAAAGTTGCTAAGTTGGAAATGGTTGCATTGTCATGCGATTATTAGTTTTCATGGTGAAAATATCCGGCGAAAATTTTCTTGATCATGTTTTGGGACGTTAATTTGCTTCTCAATAGAAAAGGAATCATTGGCCGGACATATCAGCTCCTTAACATGGCTGTTGCCAAACTAGAAAAGAGAGAAGTTCAGACATCTCTTTCTTCGTTTTATTTCGTTATTTTACATTTTTCTACCGCTGTTAATGCTTCCTTTTCCATTACTTAAAGATCCTATTTTTACGATGCAAGAAATTCTTTTAATTGACGGAGTTTGAGTTTTTAACTTGGTTACCAATTGTTTTTTTCTTTAGCCAATTCTTCTTTGCCTCACTGATCATTTTTCCTTCTGCAGTATTAAATGATTTTTTCTTGTATTTTCATGTTTTGAATAAATTTATGAAATTATAGTACGTGTTAAATAAAAATTTATGATATATTTCTTTTCTTATAAATTATGCATCTATAATTTGAAACCACTAGATTTTCTTGAAATATTCGTCCAAAATATCATCAGTGGATATTTTTTAGAGATCTTTTTTCTATCATGGTTATTAAATTTATATAACATTTAATGAGTCCTATGAAAAGTTTTAAATTTATCATGCAGACAAAATCTAGTTGTTCACTATAAATTTTAAAGATTGGTTAACATTACTAATAAGCTGTATATTCGTTAACTTTCAGTCTAATTTACTTAGGAATTGAGTTTTCCAAACTTTTATTATTCGTCTAAACGCGAAGAAATGATAGAATCCATGCTGTTGTGATATGGATCAATAAATTAATTTCATAACAAGAAATCAGTTCTCTTTGATCATTGACAATTCAAACTATGGATCCTTTAAATATTATAATGAGACAGCATTTATATAAAGCGCTAATATTAAATATTCGAAGAGAAATGTATGCTCAGTAACTCTTGAGAAGGTAACAGACAGCTTTTTTTCATTTCCATGAAATTTGAAGTTAAAATTCATCTGGTTTATGGAGAGGAGCTTTTATTGAATGCTAGACGTACATTTTTATTCAGAATTAGATGTGAATGAGCGTATCGAGGACAGCTCGTAATTTATTAATTTTTTAGATTCGTAGTCGGATATCCTCTGGTGTAAGTTAGAATGTATGATTTGGATGATTGCTGCAAACTTCGTGAATAAATGAGTAATTATAATATTTGGTTAATTTCACTAATTGTTAGCCCATGAAGAAAAAGTAATGCAGACTGCTGGTAGTTTAATTAATTTAATAAACGAAAGATGGAATTATCAGGTAAACAATCAATGGATTATGGTCACACTAGAATGAATTATATAACAGTTCAAGTTACTTAGCAAGATTTTGATAGCGTTAAGTACATATAAGTGCGATTTAAATAGTTCCAGCTACTTTGTGATAACTTTACCTCTTTACCTATTTTCATTTCGCGTGTATTTCATGAAATTCGGTCAGCAATCTCTCTTAACAAAACTTCTGTGCAACTTTTCTTTCGTTCGTTTTTACCTGGAAAAATATTGACAAAATTTTCAGTTGGTATGAACCATTAACTAACAGATTTAGTGGGAATTATTCTTTTACATATCTTAAACAGTATAAACTGTAAAATATAGAAATAGAGATCGCAAATGCTTTTTTGTTGCTAAAAAGATTATAGAATTGGGGTAAGTTTTATTATAAAGTAGAATTTGCTTCATCATTAGTTTGATAATAAGGAAATAAAACATCATTTATACTTACTGGCTCGTTTATTCACAGATCAGTTACTAGGTTATAAAATTATACCATCCTGTTTTGGAGATGTGTCAATTGAATCTTTAACCAATTCTTTATTAATTGAGCTTTGATGAAATTCCCTTTCCTCTTAGAACTAATTTAAATTTCTAAGCTAAATTAAGGTGAAGCATCATTACCGGTTTAAGGTGCAGCAGCAAATGATACAATTAATTGCAAAAGAAGATTGGATTATTCATGCAGAATGATGAATTGCATAATTTAACAGTGGAGAATTTATGTAATTTTGTACAACCTATATGTATGCAGGTAAAAGGAAATTTTCCATTATATCTTTATTTTCAAGTAAAAAATTTTGCATAATTTATTGTTAGAATGCATTAGTTAACATCAGTCAATCCAGTCACTTTTGTACTTTCCATTTTGAAGAAGATGAAACAAGATGATGTTATAAGCGAATACGATTTTTTTTAAATTTTGAATTGCATCTACAACGAAAGACTTTATATCCAACATCTATAAACTATCATCTTTATTTACTAAATCTTGAACAAAATTCATAATTTAAAAAGCCTCACTTCTGATTCTGGAAGAAAAAAGCAGAGAATTACTGTAAAAGTTCACTGTATAGTTCGTTATCTGAATTATTTCCAAAAAAGTTTGTAGAGGGCATGCTGAAGCATCATATAAAGAGATGGCAAAATTAGTAATCAAGATAATAAACACAAATATACAAATAAATCTATGTGAAAATAATTTTAATTTCCAAACAATGTTAACTGGTGAAGAATAGTGCCGAATAAGCAGAGAAGATAGTCATCAGATTTAATATGCTAAAAATCAGACCTGGAAAACGATAATCTTTCTAAAGAATAAGCTTAAAATCAAACCGATGTATCGAAGAAACAGATACCATGCATGATATTCATGAATTCCTGATCCGCAGCGTGTCGAACGGCGTTAAATTCATTTTCAAAACTTCTTGGCAACGTATGGAGGAAAATGAATGTAATATTCTAAGGTGCGAAATAAGATCTGAAATTTGATCAGAAATTCTGACGCTGAAGCAATGACTAGATGACACTTCAATTGTAACTAAAGACACATTTAAATTATAACTGGCGGTCCAAATTCAAAGATGTATCACCTTGTGATAACGCAAACCAATACTAAATATTATGGTGCGCAGTGGTGAAAAAATACGTGAAAATATGAAAAAATATGGAACCAAATTATTTTTTTTTAAACTGTGCTCTAAATAACCGCACAGCTTCTGCATATCAATATATATTGCACTTTATCAACTTTTCCGAAGCTTCGAGTAAGCTGATAAAATTTACTTGCACTGCACTTTCACATACTATTATTCATAATTTATGTTTGAACACTTGTTTAAAGACTGGTCGAATACTAAATATTTAGCTAAGCATCAAAGCGATTATTTTAACAATACTATTTATTTAAATTCGAAACATACTACAATGAATTTCAAGCACGTCATTACAATAATACGGTTTGCTCTCTCAAGCTTTCCTGTGGGAAAAAATTGACAAACAGCTGTGAGAACCACGTTTCGTATGCTGACACACGGTATATACTTTAAATTTTAAAATAACAGATGAATAAATTTCTACATCAGTTAAATTCAGAAAACAGTACAAGAAAAGTTAACGACCTGAATAATTTCGCGCACTCAAAATTTTAAATTTCAAAAATATTGGCAAGAACTAACTTTGCGTGTACTTATCTGTGGCTGATTTCGTAACCTGTGGACCATATCCTGGTTCGAATGCTCAAATGTTTTACCGGACATAGCTGAAATGAAAAACACATATAAACTAGTTTTTAATAAAAAAAAGTTCGACTCGCTTCAGTTAAAATATCCAATCAAATTCGATCGAAAATTTGAGCAAGTGATATAGATTTCAATGGAACTCGTTAAAAATGTAGTTCCAAGCATGAAAGCAAAATTACATTTTCAAAGCGAAATAGTCTAAAATGGATTTAGAATACCGGATGGCATGATTACAGATGAGAACAAACGAATAGTTTTGAATAACTAAATCAAATTATATACCAATCCTGTTCAAAATAGCTTTAAGTCGAGTGAAGAGATCCAAGATACAGCAGTTACTGAATCAGTGTTATACGGGATGTGACCAGTTTCGTCTCTATAAAATGTTTTTCAGTTTCATCAAAAAATTAAAAACTCAATAAAATGGAACTTTAGTTGAAACTGAAAGGAGCTTGTGAATGAATAGCGGTGCAAAACTGAAGCAATGAAGTCAATCGTATGTGAGTGAATACAGCCGTCAAGAT
>JARVGP010000989.1:0-24447 GCA_029876185.1 Mansonella ozzardi
AATCTAAAATTCCTTCAGAAGCATAATTCACTTCAATCTAAAATTCCTTCAGAAGCATACTTCACTTCAATCTAAAATTCCTTCAGAAGCATAATTCAGCCATTTCCACTTCTTTTTATGACTTAAATCCATTAAAGCTTCAAAATGATCATCTCTACGATATGATTCTTATTGTACACAACATTTTTTCCTAATCCTCCGATTGAAGTCTAACAAGTTCAGTTGAACATTCCCGCACAATCTCATTACAGACAAATCCAATGATCTTTGCAAATTGCACGAATGTTTCCCGTTCTCCCATTAACACAGACAACAGATATTCGGTAGCACACTTTATCCTCGACTGTTTCTCACATCCCCCAGAAATAGGATGAGATCAAGCCCGATGTGTTGACTAGTTGTCATGTAATATATATATGCATGATGACGTGCGATTCTTCATAATATATGCAGATTACTGGCACCTCATTGGAATGGATTTCACAGTTTACATGTACATAGCCATTGTCTCACTGTCATGTTTCGTGCAAATACTGGTGGACTTATTAGGTGGACTTAAAATTGGAAATGGATTGGACTTGAAATTATTTAAATTGGAAATGGATTGGACTTGAAATTATTTAAATTGGAAATGGAATGAAATTGTAAGTATTGTCAATTCCTTTATTCTCCATCTCATTCATTACAATTGTGCTTTTCCTCTTAAACAAGTCTTTTTGAGTATTTTGCTCGCAGTGCCCAATTAAATTCATACCTATTTGTTGAAACATTTCCATTTCATTTACTTTATCTTACAAAGTTAATTGTTCATCTTTTATTTTCAAAGAGATCTCATCATTGACATTTGTGTGTTCCATTCATTGCAAAAATTAGGCTGATACTATCAGATGTTTATGCCATATACCAATAGTTTTCTTCCAGAGAGTGATCTAACAATTTCCATTTTTTCTCATGCGAAGCTTTTTTAGGTTCCTAGATAATGCTGGATACTATAAAGCTTTTTTAGGTTCCTTGATAATGCTGGATACTATGAAGCTTTTTTAGCTTCCTAGATAATGCTGGATACTACGAAGCTTTTTTAGGTTCCTAGATAATGCTGCATACTATGAAGCTTTTTTAAGTTCCTAGATAATGCTGGACACTATGGATTTAATTCCTGCACTGATGGAAAAAGCTCGATATTTTCTGTCGATGTTATTGCACATAATTATAATTTGTGAAATTTACAGCTTCATTCATTCACATTGCTTCGTTTTAATTTCAAACAGTACCAATCGTTTAATTTTAAGACTGAGGAATGAATGAAATAGCGTATATTTGCAACAGATTTGAACAGTTGGTTGCTGGCTGGAACTGAAAATTTTTATGAAGTACATTTTACCAAAAAAAGTATGGGAACTTTGAATAGCTAGAAAATATAATGTTTGATCATTGCTTCTGAAGAGCATATTAAAATCGACATGCAAATTATAAGTGCTCGAAGAGAATTAATCAAACTTCACTCTTTACGTCTATTCTTGTTATTGAATCGCTGTAATTGCACTGGTATTCTATTCTTCTTGTTCTGCATTTCTATTTTCCATTATTTTCATCCTCAATAAATAGTCCAAATGTTATGAATTCATGTCCAAGTAAGTATATGAATATATTGAATAAGTTGATTGTTCGATGAACAAAAGTTCTATGTAATTATGCCATGATCCTCAAGTTTGATATCTCAATTACAAACTAATGAAAACTAAGTAGTACTAATTTTGTTGTACTCTTCCCCATAATTCTTGAGCTTGTGTTTAATTTATTAGAAAAAAGATGTACTGACAGTTAGTTTCAATATGACTATCCCAACTGTACACAAAATGCTATCAAAATAGATACAGCAAAAATTGAACAAAACTTGCTAATCGTTGCTAAATCCTAGAAGAATACAGTAATATAAGCGAGCCATGATTCAAAGAAACAACAGATAATAAATGAAAATGTTTCCTCGGATTTGTATCGTTCCCCAAGATCTACTCTTCACTCTTCATCATAAAAAAAACAAATCTGACGCATAAATGGAAGCACACAACAAATAACAATAATACGAATGCTTTTCAAGAAACAATAATTATAATGTGAATGCTTTTTTCAAGAAAAACTAATTTGAAAAAATGCAACAGTTGATTCGATGGCATTCAATGCTCAATATGCTCTGTTCTAGTAAATATATTATGCGTTTTTATGAGTTAGTTTCACTACGATTATTTCATTCTATTATCGGTAACAATTCCCAACTATTGTCATCAAAAAAGACAGCAGTTACTTAATAAATGTATTTGAACAGTCGGAAACTAACATACTATTAAGAATCTCAAGTATGTCAGAAAAATGAGTTAAGATCAATGAATGCAAAGACTATTTGAAATTTTTAGTAGATTCCAATTTTTTTTTAATATAATTTTTGCTAGTGTTTCGCAGATTTCAAAATCAAAAAAAAGAAAGAAAGTTTCAGTGCTGAAAATCAGAACCAAAAAGCGAGCTTTGTTGATCTTTAACTTGTTGGCAATAAGTCTGCAGATTTCATCAGTTAAATGTTGAAAGAAAATTTTCCAAAGCAGCAGCAATATTGGAATTTTCTTTAAAATAAACTTTAAATAACCTTCATAGTAACATCTGCATCTTGCCGCCGTAATAATACATCGACTGTATCAGTTACAAATCTCGAGATTTTGCACTTCTCATGGAGCAAAATCTTGAAACACTAGTGCAATGCTTGTAGGAGGTAATTAATAAAATTTCACAGAATTAAAACAAAAGCAACTGAGAAGCTGAATGACACAAGTTTGCAATACGCTTGATTTTTTTTCAAAAAAATCTTTATCACACAGTAATTAAACGAAATACAGAAGTAGTTAAACGAGATACAATGTTGGCTTTTTTATTTTTGAATGTAAGCTGGTCATGATACCCAAAATAAATTTGCCTGTCACGAATAATGATATATAAAGATTATTAAGGCCTACTGCAATTTTCTACCTATCATGAATGACTGAGTTTTGAAAATTTTAGATATTTCCTATTTCGACTAAGAACAAAGGATGAAATAGAAACAATAACTAAATATAAATGTGATTTCATAAAGGGCAATGAAATGTAAAAGTTCAATTATAAAGCGATCTGATTTCGACTTGCTTGTCGAATGATCTTCTTGTCAAATAATCTTGAAGACAGAAAATAATGAGGACTTGATTCTTGAATGATTTTGCTATAAAAATTTAGTACATATTGTTCACATAACTTAATGTGTACAGAATTAATCTTGCTCTAATAATAAGCCATCATTCTGAGGCAATCGTACTTGACTTCTTGTTGCACTTCTACCGAAACAATATACTTGCAACATTATTAATAAATCCACTGTGATCTGAAAATTGTAAAATTGTAAAACTTTCGTAATTAACAGTAAAAATCAAATCAAATTAAAATATGCTAAAATGAAGTCACATTACAAATACGTCCACTACATAGGTATGGTTCCAAACATAAGCGTTAGACCTCATTTACACTTCATCATGTTAAGGCATCTAAAATGATTATTGTGACGCTAAATGGAAGAGAAAAATGCTAAATATACGGATTTCATGTTTTTATTTTGAAATTTTAATATATAAATTTTATAATGCAAGTCTTTAAAACGCAAGAAAAATTTAAAACTAGCTTGTATTATTCCACATAACCAAAACTGGACTGGATTATTTTGATAGATAAAATAAGCCGTTTTACCACAGTCTCCAACAAGCCACACAAGTACCATGCCAATGCTAAACATATGGATGTATTTATACGGATTTGACAAAAATTCTTTTTTATATTGAAAATCGAAATGAAGCAGTCTTTTGACTAGTAAACTAATTAACAGATAGTTTTGCGAGAATATGTGAGTTTGTTTCTACTAGACAAATCGTAAATATAGGATCAAAATTTAATTCTGAACCTCATTCCCGATGTAGAGCGTCTCAAGCAATTCTGTTTCAGTTGAGGAAAACCCAGACATGCTTCGGAAAGTAACGCAATCAAACCAAGAACTTCCACGTATAGCACATACTGAAAATAATGCACAAATAATTTCAAATTTTGACAAGATTGCAAAGATAAAACCAAGATATTATCGAGCAGTCTTGTTTTCTGAAGATTTTTATTTTTCCATTTTTCATTTCTTGGTAACATTTGTGAATGTACCTCAATTAATAAGTGAGTAAGTAGAGATGAAAATATAACGAAAACGATTATTAGCAAGAAATAGCTCGAGAGATCATTCCAACGCCAAAAATGACTAATCAACTGACCAGCTGAAAAAAAAAACTCTGTCTTTTGGTCATCAAAAAATAAAAATTAATGGAAAAATTGAAAATTTGAAAAGCATTACAAAAAGTATAACGACAAAATAAATTAATGTGAACTATTCGTCAAAACTATGCGTCACTGATGAATAATTTCAATTAAATTTGTAATCTATTCATGCTATTGATTCGATAAAAATTCAAATAAATGCTATGATGATATTAGAAATTAATTGAAAAAACAAAGGTATTTTTATCAAATCAATAAAAATTTTTAAAAATACTCCAAACAGAGACACGTTGCGTTTTATACATATGCTTTCGATTTGTCCGTACCGATATTTCCAACATCAATATCATTGTTATTAGCATCACTATACTCTGAGCAACAAGTGCCCATTCAAACTGTTTACCAAACCTGGAAGAGAAATGAGAAGATGGCAAAGTAATCATCTGGCATTATACTTCCAGTAATCAATCAAGTATAAAAAAATGTTTGGCAATAAATCAAGTAAAAATGAATGAATCTTAATGAATGTTTTCATTTTTTTTAATCTGCATGTGGAACTATTTCGAATTTATGACTGCTAAAAATGTAAACGAGTAAAATTTTTTGTAAGCAATAAAAATTACTAAAATCATGATGGTTGTAATTAAATGAATTAAAAAGCATAAAAAGAAAAAAAATTTCTATTCTTACCAAAACATAATTCTAAGTATATTCGCTACGAGTAATGTCAAACAGATAAATGATGAAAATCCACTAGCATCTTTTTGTTCACAAATTTTTTGATACTGGAAGACGTATGCCAATGAGCCACCAAATATTATGAGACCTTTAGTGAGAATAATCAAAGATATGGAGAATAATTTCTCGAACGAGATAAGATCCATTCCTGACCTTTAATAGATTAATAATCTGACACATATGAAAACTTTAAGATCACCAAATAAGAGAAAAATGAATTATTTTTAAATAAAAAAAGCAATGCAAATTTTGGCAAGTGTACATATGTACAATGTAAGCACAGTATAAACATAAAGGACAATAAAAAAATACGCATTAATCCAAATTTTGCTATTAATTTGATACTACCAGAGATCATTACCAAACATTCCCACCATCAGAGATCACTGTCAACAATTCCTTACTATCATAAAACTTTACATCGAGTGATGATGATTCATTGCACTAAAATTAAATAAAAACAAACTTTTCAATGACGAACATTTTCTGAGCAAAAACTGCAAACATCGATGACAAAAATAATCACAGTTGTTTGAAGTTCAAATTCTGCACTGTGTGCACTGGAATTTAATAAACCAAATAGAACTAGTATTCACTAGTAAGCATCTGCATTAACAATACCAAAAGTTCCACCATAATTTTATGAAATTTATCATTATCACTTCGATCTACATTTTATCCCTGAAATCTCATTTCAATTTTTCAATAAATTATAGAAAACAGAGCCAGAAAAAAAAAGAAACGATAACAATCAACTATGAAAGAAATTATTGATAGGGATAAGAATAACGATTTTTAACAAAAATAAATAATCATGATGCGATAATAATCAGCTTAGTTTTAGCTCGATTAACACTTGGCTAATCAAATAGCCTTAGAATATATCTCTGAAGAAACAGTGTTTTTTTTTTCTTTCTGCAGTACACTTTCATATATTAGAGAAAATATCATAATTGATTGTTTTGATTAAAATATCTCATCTACTTTTGTTTATTAGATTATCAAATCAAATTTATTGGAAAAAAAAAGGACAAAGATGAATAATTAATTAAAGAAGAGTAGGACAAAGCATGTGAAAAAGTAGTCAAGAACTTGGTAAAGATGACCGAATTCACCCATTATTTTTTTTCACTATCCTTTCCATAATTTCATAAATCAATAAATGTTTGTTAATATATTCAACAAGTTAGAAAATGGAACTATCAATGCTCTAACATTCAATTTTTAGCAAATATAAAAGAATATTTCTCGAAGAAATTTATGCATCTAAAAATAATTGTCAATTTTTACAAGAAACATCCCAAAAGATCCCAAAGATATCTTTTCCCAAAGAAAAAATCCCAATGTATTCAAATACATTCTGTGGAGATACACGAGAAGATGTTAAAATAATGACTCTCGAAGAAGAGCAGAAAATTCATTTCAAAATTTCACAAATAAAAATTCTAATCATTACTTAGCTGATCTGCTACTAAAAACAAAATCAAAACATAAATTTTCGTGAAATAAAAAATTAGGTGGGAAAGGAATGAGCTGACCTTGAATTATTTAAAGATTAAACAATTACATCAATATTACAACATTACTCTTATGTAATGCGTATTACTTAACATTAACTTCTAATCATCAGAAAGTTCATTATCTATGATTTCAAAAGAAATTATCGTAGATATCAGAAGCTCTCAATCTTTCTGAGAACTCTAAATTCAATAGGATTGAGCAAAAGATTTATGTAATTCTATACGATTACTGTACAACAATAATATTGTGTACTTGGAGTCAGGTAATCGTTACCTTAGCTACCGGTAAATCCTCTGTAAAGCGGTCGTGATTAAAGTAGCATAATTTTCATGAGAAATGGATAAACGATTCATCCTTTGTATCCAAGAAATATTTTTTAACAAATCTAAATGCTAGAAATGTAGAAAACAATTAATTTAATTAAACAATCAACTAGAAAATAATCAATTCTAAATTTTCCGGGTTTCCTAACAGCAGTTGTACGATAGATTTCAGAACTTATCATTTAATGATGCGCTTTCCATTAAACTTCTCACTTCAACACAATCTTAATGCTAATCATCTCCTTGAAAATGTTTTTGAATGTTAAATGTTCAGCTTGCATTTACAAAGTTCCATCAATTTTTCTCATTGTTATTCATTTCACAGAACTGCTAAAACTATCAAATAACTTGTATGCACAATGATTCTATCGCATAACAGGATGCAACAATAACTTTGTATATCAATTCTTGTCAAAACAAAGAGCAAGATTTGAATTCTTGGAAAGGGGAAAAAGTTTGCTAAAAACTCAAAGAAAAGTTAGTAATCAAAATTCGTCTGAAATGGATTACTAGTCAAAATTCAGCGGAACAAAAAGTAATCGATAAAAAATGCAAAGCTTTGGGAATTTCAAAAAGTAAGGCGCAATAAATTATGTAACCCGGCAACAGAATGCCATCAAAAAATGCATTCTGGATAATATCATGATGACACAGCGCTTTATTGCACTTCTTTTCAATAATGACAAAAAAGAATCATCGCAAAAAAAATCGATGTAGGACAAGTGCTGCAAGTGCCGGAAAATAGAACGATTTTTTTTCGACTTTTTCGACAAGCGATTTTTCAAGTTGATTTGGACATGCCCCATAAATTTTTTACCTAAAATCGATTTGCTATCACATATGAGAAAACTCATACATCTGGGCAAAAAGTTTTCCTTATAAAATAAAGCCATACACAAATTTAAAATGAATGAATGTACGGAGAGACAGATGTAAAGTTACGAAACCACGGGAATGAAAAAAGTACACTTTAGTACACTTCGTAACTAATCTGAGAAAGTCTCTGGAATCTTATTTCCCAGCAAAACAGCGCTATGGATATCAAGAATGAAAGACAATATTTTATATTCAAAGTAAAAACAAACAAAAAATGATAGTTGCCCATAAAACAGAGAAATATTTGCACCGAAATTTCATTTTTAAAATATGAATTAAAAGTATGTACAAAGCAGGACAAAAGAACAAATTCTAGCCTTAAAATGCAAAACAAAAAGAAAGAAATAATATATTCGTCTCTGCATTTTAAGGTAATAAATGATATATGACACCACATCGTTTTAATTAGGAAAATATATCAATCTGCTGCCAAAAAAACATAGCAATAATGAATTAAAACAAAACCTCAAGAACCGCAACTTCAAACCAGTCAAATATACGCAATCATGGCGACACATGGACGCGATGTGGCGGTCTCACAATCAATTTTCCACTCTGAAACAACTAATTTCCTTAAATTCTTGGCGAACTCATCATGGTAACATTCGTCATGCAGCAATTTTCTTATATTATGAAAATTTTAGCGGTAACAAAAAGACGGAATCGGCTATTATTTGCTTAAAATAAAAGACCGATATACTTGAATAAAGCTTGTTTTTTCTTTCCAACACCAAAAAATAATCCCGCCTTTCCTAAGACAATCCAAATATTATTATTTACGATATCATAAAGCTGAATAAGAAATAACATGTCCAGATAAAAACATACATCATCACAGCTAAGACTGAAGTCTGCCAATATTGAACGACATCGTGAAGCAATGCTGAAATGAATATAGCAATAAAAAATATGCGCACTTAATAATAGATGAATGGTTTTGACCAAATCCAGCCAACAATTTATATAACTTAAAATCATGTTTCATCGCCAGTTGTCTTCATTTACATACATGTCATAGCTGGTGTAGAATGAATTTTAAAAAATTTATAAATTTTATGAAACGGACTAAAAATTACCAAATATGCATAGAAAATGAAATATTACCAAAAAAAGAACATATGCATAGAAAAATGAGATATACAGGTTAAAAGATATGGAAATCCTCTCAATCTCTCAAAATCTTTCAAGAAATCCTCTCAAGAAAAAGTGTGTTACGGCAGCTGAATAAAAAATATATGAAAATATAAAGAGAGTATAGGGAATTAAAGAAAAAGAGAAAAAGACTGAACTATAGAAAACTTATATGAAAAGCAGAATCTGAAAAAAACATGAAATTTCTTAGCAATAAATATACTTAATATATTTAATAATTCTACATTCGAAAAGTGTTGCAAGCGAATCCTGCAGAATGAAATATATAAACATTTTATTTGAGGACAAAATTAAAATTCCACAACTGAGAATTTGAGAAAAAGTGCAAAAGATCCCAATATAACATAATAATGAAGTGCACTTCATATCAGATATCTTCATCATAGAATAAAAATTCGTATTGAAGAAATTCAAAAAGAAATTAAAATGCCCTTAAAAAAACTAAACTGTTGAAAAATGAAGAATCGACATGTTCGAAAGCAAATATTATCATACTTATTTAGTTATTCAAGAGATTGTTTTGTGAATAAAAAGTAATTTGGAATGAATATTTACAATTATTTGGAAATAAATTGAACAGTTAACGTCATTTGGACGTTAAACAACCTGTACCATATGATTGTCCTATTACTCTAGTTTGTTCCATCATGGTCCATGCTGCCCTGCGGCAGTGTACAATAACGAGAAACATCTCTTCTGGTATCCACATGACATGTCATAAGCAAAATAGGTCATGCAACTGTGCAAAATTCGGATTTTTTAGACGCCCAGAATTTATACATTGTATATAACGGTATAAAATCAACCTACATGGTCGGTGCAACAGCACGATTGTGTATTCCGACAAAACCAAAAAGGAATAAGAGTGAAGGTACACAAGCCGAAAAGACGAGATGATTTTGCAGTGATTCAACCAAAGTCACCTAGGAAATTCTAGATTTAAAAAGCAAGTATTCATTTTAAAAAAAATTAAAAAAAGAAACAACTAAAACGAATTAAAAAATGAAAGTAACACGCACAGTACGTATAGAGGGATCCTTTAGCCAGAAATAAGCACTCCATAATGTACATCCAAATGCAATCAATAATACCACTGAAACAGAGATAATAAATTACGAGAAACTTGGAAGTAAAGAAAAAAAAGGTTTAAATGGAATAAATTAATGCTTCTGTTAACAAAAAAAAAGTACACAACATGTGATTAACAAAAGTTGTAGTTCGAATTAATTTTTAACAAAATATTGAAATAATTGCATTACATTTCAATGTTATTTGAATATTATGCAAATAGAAAAATAATTTTGAACTGATGAAAATACATAAAAAACCTACACCGCCATCTTGTTGCAGCTGGCTGCATACTTTGAATCACTTCTGTCAGGCGCCTTTCAAAATAACGCAGATCTGTAGAGTATTTTTGAATACAAAAAAGATTACAGTTCTAGATAAGATCAATAAATATAGATAAGTTAAAGTTTTCGAACAACGAATAAGTTGTTTACTGTCATCTTCTAGGCATCAAGACAAACCTTAAAGCTTCCCGTACGAACAAAATTTCAAAGTATGTTCTAATTCGGAATAAACCAGTATAATTTAAAGTAAGATACCTTCACAGGCAGCAGAAGTCTCATCCATGACCTACCAGCTTAGTCCTCGGTTTCTACATTGGTTCAGTATGCCAGTTCGACTGCTATAAAATAAGCTAAACACTGATAATTTAAATATCAAATCAAGCAAACAAACGTTAATGGACCTTTTAAATCTTTTTTTTTTTTTGAGTCTTGCAACTGATAAGATTTCTCCAAGAGATTTTATAGGATATGATAAACTGCAAGCTAGCAGCACTTCACTGACGCTGTATTTTATTTGTATCATACTATTTTGATATAAGTAACAAATTCCATAAAATGTTCGCAAAATTACACTGATGATTATGACTGACTTGAAACAGGTAAATTTTTGAAAAAGAAAAAACCAGCAAACTTGTAATTAGCTCCATTATAGCATCCGTCCTGTCAAAATTTTTTGAATTCAACAGAAATCTCGGAACTCAGCCCGATAGATTCCGGTATAAAAAATCACGTGAAATGGAGAATGATTCAGCTGTTTCGGTACCGGTTGGAAGTTTCAAAAATTATGTATTCAGTGATAATTTAATAGGAGAATATTGCTTGATGTAAACCATAGAAAGACCGAGAGATGCCGTTCTCTTTATAGCAACGAGCAAATAATGAGGGATTTGAATTTTTTTTTCAACTTTTATTCGACTAACAAAAATACTTTTTGCAGTTATCATTGTCATTTTCAGCTCGATTGGTTAAATTTGCTGCTGAGTAAATAGGAGAATTTTGGTTGTACTGTTTGGGATGGTTAAAGTGTTCGTTTGAGGAGGTATATTGGTTCTGTTTTCTCGGGACAATCAGAATTTCCGGAATTATTTATTTCAATTATTTTCCAAGTCCTTTTTATTTTGAATGGATAGGAATTTACTTATTATTCAAAAAACGAAATGTGATTTAAAATGTTAGAAATATCATTATTATATGAAAGAAGAGTCATCTACACACATTTACATCGTACTTATTTCTTATTTATCAGATTCAATCCTGCTAATTTGATTTGCCCTCAGCAGTTCGATCTATTTGCCTGATAATTTGCCTTTACATATGTCTTTGTCCTAAAACAACTTGGTATCATGAATTATTGAAGTGCACTGGGATGGACAGCTACATGAGAATTAAGTTTTGACATTTGACACTAGTCTGTACGTTAATCATTGAATCAATATGTGTTTCTCCATCAAGATCATTTCTTTGACAGATTTGTAAAACTATTATTATTTAATAATCTTTTACAGGCTGATTCTGAGAATGGATTCATCGTGTCAGAAACGTTTGACAAAAGAATATCAGCAGCTCACGCTGGAACCACCAGCTGGTGTCCATGTGAAGGATGAGTCAACACAAGATTTACGACTTTGGACTGTTCACGTCGATGGTGCTCCGAATACACTTTACGCTGGTGAACAGTTCACGCTAAGAGTAATACTCCTTTTCTTAAATTAATTAACGGAAAGTTGAAAGTTTTGTTACCTACAGTTAGTGTCACGAAGAATTTAGTCCAGAAGAATTTGGTCCAAAAGATACGAAAAACTTGGTCCAGAAGATTTGTCTGTTTTTTAGTAACGATAAATAAAGTCTGAGATGAGCAGTATTGTTTTGCTTAGGTGAAATTACCAGTGGTGAGTCAAAATGAGGTAGTGACCAATAGGGAAATGAATTTTGTGATAGAAGTTTCATTTCTGCCTTCCTTTTAGCAGGATATTTTCCGATGTTTGTCTTTTTCAGTTTCGATTCCCAGATGAATATCCTTTTTCTTCACCAGAAGTTATCTTCATTGGTGATAATATCCCCATTCATCCGCATGTATATTCGAATGGTCACATTTGTTTGTCGATTCTGAGTGATGATTGGACTCCTGCACTTTCTGTGCAGGCTATTTGTCTCTCCGTATTGTCAATGCTTTCTTCATGCAAAGAGAAAAAACGACCACCAGACAATGCTGTCTATGTGCGTACCTGTAGTAAAAGCCCAAATAATACGCGGTGGTGGTTCCATGGCAAGTTTTTATCTGTGATTATTTTATCTCACAATTTGCTGTTTAAATGAGTAATTTTCTTATTATCCATAAGTCTGATTTTAATGACTTATTTTAATATATTCAAAGGCAGTGTTTTTTGTGCAAATACATAATTGTCTCTGTGTTTTTGTTTTCACTTTTTAGGACCGATAATTGTACGAACTTACGAAAATTCAGACAAGTTTAGCAGCAGTTTTTTAAAAATATTTAATGATTATTTGGAGGCAGCGAATCATCGGTGGCCATGATATATTCATTTTTTCTGATTTATTGAAGCTTCTAAAGAAAAATTCCGTTCAGCCTAGTGTTGCAATCTCTTTACTGGTGATAGGATTTTATAATTTATTTCTTTAAATGCATTAACTTTTTTTTTACTTTCAGATGATACAGTGTGATTTATCAAAATCTGGAAATACAGAGCTGATGTCATCCTGAGCATTTGCTGTAATGTAACAGTTTTTTTCAGTGTTTTCAATATTTTCAATTATGTTCTTCTTGTCAAGCTTTAGAATATTGAATGTTTTTTTTTTTGGTCTATGCATTTTCAAAAATTTTCTTTACATACTCCATGCAAGGAACTACACCCTACATAAACAATCTCTTATATCTTAAAAAATTTTTATGTTATAAAACATTAGCTGAAAGGAACAATGGTCTGAATATAAAAGATTAATCATGCTTGTGTGATTTGCATTTAGTATTTGCAGGACTTTTTTATTTTGATTTTTTTAAGTATATCAAAAAGATTACTGAAAAGGTAATATAGGTTTATTGGCTTTACGGTTACATGTGTTTCTTATGTTTTTTTTTTTTTTAAATAATTGATATAAGGAAATAATGGAATTCTAAGGAATTTCTTTGAAGGTAAGACGTCGAATCGAGCGCTGTGATCGATTGCTATGTCATGTTTAGAAAATAATCCAGTGCTTGTTAGCTTTAAAGTTATGCATAATGTTAGAAGATAACTGATGATTCATTTCAGTGCTTATTGTAATGCTTCACGACTCTTCTTCTTTACAATTTTTCTTATCGAGAAATGTTAAGAAATTTGAAAAACAACAGAGTTTATATATAAATATGCGTATCTTATCCTCCTCTTTAATTTTTAAAAGATTATGGTGTTGTATCTAATTATTCATGTTCTACATAAAAATCCAGATATCTTTATGATGGATTTATTATTATTTGTATTCTGTGATTATTTTGTAATGGATAATCTGCATTTTGCAGTTACTCACTAGAGAGACTAAAAGCTCAATCAGCTTCATTGGTTAAACTAGATTTAGTTTGGTTTAGTCTAGTTTTCTGTTAAGCACGTTTCAGATTTAAGTTCTAAATTCTGATGGCCTATGCTTGAGGATAACCATATTTCAGAAGACAATATGGATGTAGTGTATATCGACTTATTGCAAATTGTTTCAGATATTTTATGTTTTTCATCGATCCTCGCTTACTTAGTGTCAGGAAGTGCTTTCTCTAGTTGTCGAGAAGATTTATCTTAATGGTTTGTCATGATCCCAAACATTTCCTGAAATATGGCTAAAAGATGGTTTTAACCATGAGGTTGTGTTTGAGATTTACGGTCGAGAGCTTGGACTAGCCTACCGAAAATTGTAACTTAATTTTTAATCTAATAACTGTATTTATTCAATTTGTCCGTCCGGTTTTCCATTGTTATTATTGTGTGCAGTATTGAACTATTTGTCGTAGAAATGAGTGTCACAATAAAATTCTTGCTAGTAATTTTTTTGTTTTCTGGTTTTTTAATGAATGTTCGAGTAACTGTCATAAAATGGAAGGGAATCTAAGAATCGTTAAATTGCCTTAAATAGTTGCGTAATTGAAAAAGTTTAAATAAGTGTAGACGAAGATAGGGTGTTTGGTAGAGATCAGTATTCTGAGCTATAGTTTTTCATTGAAAGATGAAGTTTCATGAAATCCCGGGAAAATTTGTCCACCATTCAGTGGAAATTGTTTGTAATCTCGGTCCATATTAGCAGTTCACTGTCCTAAGCTTATTCCTTGTTTTTAAGATCAGTGTATTATCAAATTTTATACTGATTCTTTTCTAGGATATTAGTAAAATTTTAAATGTTAAACAATCTATAAAAAATTTTTGGAAACTATATTGCAGTTATTAAATTTAAATGAGAAATTATACTCCGATTTTTCAATGATGTTTATTCGCACAACACAGAGTTCCTTCATTTTTTCCTCGAATTAAATTTCTGGAATGTGCAGCGAATATATGAGGTTCTAAGATAAGTCATGTTGTCGCAGAGATTATCTTGTTGACTTAAAGATTGAGCTGGATCATCAAGAGATTGTCGGAGTATGGCAGTATTATTAGCGAATATAGAAAATTTAAAATACACAGTTATGCTTCAGTTTCTTTTTGGGATAGGAAGGAGATTTCTCGAGAGTTGAATTGTTGAATTAGAAGTTAAAATTTGAAGACTGTCTTGGATATTCTAGAAAATTTGTAGAAAACTGAATCCTGATAGAAATGGCAACCTTTTCTACGGTAGATATCAGTTACAAATAAAATTTACAAAGAAAACTGGAATATTTTTGCATATAAATTATATGAATGTGTATGCATAACAATTCTTAATAATCAGAGAAAAAAAATTTCTTTTCTCACGATTTGAAGATCAGATAAACCGACTGGTCACTTTAGGTACTGTGAAAATCTTTTTCTTTTAAATCATGATATGATGCAATGTGATGTGATGAACCGTTTGTCTGGAAGATATTCTAAACAACAAATACTTTGATTATTTCTACGTATAAAATTCCTCTGTTTTCTTCATTTCTCGATACATTGTCAATGTGTTCCTACTCTCGATGAAGTTGTCAATATGTCCCTACTCTCGATAAAATTCTCAGTTCTTTCCGACAATATCTTTCAATCCGAAATCTTTACAGCTTGACAATTGTTTGACAAACATTTATTAAGAGTTGTTGAATTATGTATGATATGAATGTATGCGTGCACTGCAAAAGATATTTATTGTTTTGCATATTTTTATTTCTTCTGGATCATTGAGGAAAAATGTATTTAGTAGTTTATAGTTACTGTTGAAAATTTTTGGAATTTTGGGTTGAAAGTTTTTTGGAATTTGAAGTTTGGAGTGATTTTTGGCCTGATACAATGAAAGTTCTACCGGTATTACACAGAATACTTCTTTCGGAAGAATGGTTTATTATAGATTGTTATAATGAAATTAGCAAAGAAGCAATTAGAATTAAATTTTTGATTATTACAAATTGAACCGAAACCGAAATGTACAGTTTTCACTGATTTTATTATTATTGCAGAAATTTTCTTAAACAACTTTTTTTTTCAAATTTTCTTCCAAGAATTTTGATAATTCATTTTGCAATGACATCACACATTTTAAGCTAATCAGAAATAATTTAAATATATTACATTTCTTTTAAATACACAAAAATTTTTCAAAAATATGCCAATGACCTTCATAATTATATGTGACATCTTTGATAATTTGCCGTTAAACTATACATTATTAACTTATGCTAGACATTACTCAAATTAATTTGAAAAGATAATTGAAATATTGACTGAATTCATTATATATAAATAATTATTCAAAGAAAAACTTTTTGAGTCATTTTTGAAAAGTAGCTATCAATATCCATCAGTAGCCATCAGTAGCCATCAGTAGCCATCAGTAGCCATTGTTCAATTATTGTTCTTATTCATTTCTTCCATATTTAACATTGGATGAATAATGAATGGAAAAGTCCGTGAATTGCTATGTATCTATCCTTCATTGACGATGCACTAAGAATCATCCAACAAAAAACGACATTGATTTCTAGCAGAACTGTGTGGCAGAAATGCGAATTACAAGAGTAGCAAGAAGAGCGACAAAGGAACACCAGCGAACTTCGATATTTATGACAGAAATTTCAACGGTCAATGAAACAATGATAGTTTCACTGATGAAAAAAAAGCTTCATAATCGAGTTATATTTCAATAAAACATGGTTTCGATCAGTTTTTTCTAGTAAATCAAATAGTTGACGATGAAAATAAATTTGCCACCTCGCATATTTGTTATTTCTTGTAATATTTTTGCCACATTATATTTACGACTGCCAAATAAAAATATTTTCTACTTTAACTGAACAATTTCTCAATTTTCCTTGTAAAAAGAACATTCATATTTCATTGCGATAATGAATTGTTATTGATTTTGTCATTTAGTTAGCCCCAAACTTTCACTTAGAACTTGAAAGTCAAAGTAGGTTGCAAATTTCGGTAAATATTGACTCGAATCCATTATGCAGTGAATAATGATTCTATATTGAGAAATGACATTTGCACAAATATTTTTGTTTGCACACTTTTGCATAAATATTTTTATTTGCACATTTTTTGTACATGCTTAATGTGCAGAAGAAGTTTTCTCGAAAACTTTTTGATTATTTAAATCTTAGGATATTAGTTTTGCATGGATAAATAATGCTTAACAAAGCAGAAATATTTATATTTACATACTTCTGCATAAATATTATTTGCATAATTTTTTGCAAATATTTAATCTGCAGAAGAAATTTGCGCACAAATTAATCTTCAAAAACTTATTGATTATTTAAATTTTGATTGCTACATTTTTAACTGTGTGAAATATATCTCAACCAAATATCCTAAATATGATAATTGATACAAAATGTGTGTAAATGAATTCGGTAAAAAAAATTTTTTAATATTTTAAAGATCGAATTAATATCAAATTTATGCTTGCTTATATATTTTTTTAAATTTTGTTACTTTAAATTTCAATTCCCCCCAAATTTGTTAAAATCAATAATTTCAATCTTTATTTTGCAGCTATGTTGGTTGCAAACTACCGTAAGGAAAGATAATTGAGAGCGATTTGTCATGTAGCTTTTGTTAACTTTTTTTTTAAATGAAAGAGCTATCTAAAGTAATCCTTTTTTGCTTCCTAGGAAAAATTTTCACTAGTTTAATTTCCGGGATTGCTAAATTGGTTCAAAAAGTTCCATTCCTGATTTCCGTCTTATGACATTAGTATCATCATAGAACTTTTACATGATTGTGATAATTTGTCTCGAAAAGATTAATTTGTCAAATTGATTTGTTTCGTCGATCATTTAATGATCAAATTAAAACCAATTGATAAATGAAGCCGATTAAATTTTAAAATCTACTTATACTCAAAATAACTGTGCTCTATTTTCGTATTTTTTTTTTACTATTTTCGGAAGCTTTCTTTCGGAATTACGGAATCTACTTGGCAATATCGTTTATTGTCACACACTTTTTTTCTCCGTGATTATATCCTTCTGGTAATTCATTCGATTGATTTTATAAACAATTCATTCGAAAAAACCTATCCATTAGCTGAATAAACTAATACATTTTTTTCCACATCATTAGAAATCATTTGACTAACTTATAATAAATATATTACAGTGAATGCGATATTCCTTCGCTGCTAAAAATGAGCCATATGCAAGTTAATGATTATTGCCATCGTTTCTAGGCATGCTTATAATTTATGCCAAGTATTTTATTTCATAGCCATTTTATTGCCGTCATTTTTATCAATTCTTATTGCTTATTTTGGTGAAAATTATTCACTCGTTTTTTTTTTTTTTTTTTCCAGACATGAAAGAATTTATGAAATTTAACAAGTTGTAATTTTGGACTTATATAATTTAGAAAATTATAATTCCGGATTCGTGTACTGATTTTTAAATATTCATTTTTACTTTTCTACTTCTCCTCGACTGGTTTTCACATCACATACACATCATATACATTTTTCAAAAAAAAAAAAACTTTTTTTTGATTAAAGGAATTAAAATCTACGAAATCATAACATAACGCATAATATTTGTTTCACTGATCGTGTAAAATGAATTCAGCAAGCCGACTGTACCGAAACCAGTTTGGATAATAATAATAAGTAGAATGTTTTGCATATATTTTCCAAGCAAAAAAGAAATTTGATCGTAAATTTTGGATCATTTCAAAAAAATGAAACAATCATTTCGATTTGTCCCACATTCCAATAGTTTTTCAACATTCATTGCATTAATTTTAAATTGTCTAAAAATAAATTTTTGCAAAAAAATTTTTCCATAAAAATAATAATTGTTAATTTTACCGGTCTATATATTTAAATGAATGTTTTGTCTGTTTTTTGATGTTTGATTTTTGATTTCTGATAAAATCAATTTTTGTTTATTTTTAAAATGTAAACAATGCCATAGAAAGTAAAAGAAAGATTTTTGTTTATACAGTTGTTATTTGGCTTAACAACAAATGAAATTCAAATTTAAAAAATGCCCAGTAATATTATAGAAAATATCAAAAGGGAGCTTTTGAAATTTTCAAAAAAAAAATTTTTTTAAAATTCATCGAAATTCATTTTGTTTTACTTTAGCATTCATTTATTATAAATGCTATTATATTTTGATGGTTATTATGGTTGCTATTGTATTTTTATAGTTTTACTGTTTGAACAGTTATTAAAAAAAAATTATACCTAGAAAAAGAGTAAATGAACTATTGACAATTTCGAGATTTTTTTTTTAGGCCAAATTAACAAGAAAGGCAGCAATTAATCGATTGATTTTTACACTGAACAATAGCAGTCACAATAAAGAAGTTTTTAAAAGGTACGAAATGATTCGTTCAGTCCTTGTAGAAATTGACATTTCAACTCTTTATGGTATTGCTTTAAAAAATAAAATGCTTCCAGTTTCTGTAAAATTCAATAATCATTAGTATACTTTTATAGAACAAATAAAAAAAAGTACGCAGACAATTTTAAATTCCTACCATTGAAACTTTTATTGGCACACTTATAGAGTGCAATTTTTCCAGGCATAAGCGTTTCTTGTAGGCTTAAATGATTATAACTATGATTACAAAAAAGAACTATAAGGAATACAGTTACAATGATTTTTAAGAACTAATATATTTTACTTAAGTTGAATGATTATGATTAATTTGTAATCATGATTCTCTCTTCAAATCATCCAATGTTAAACTCTAGGCTTGAGAAGATGATAACATGTGCTTGAATTAGCTGACTAAAGAAAGAACAGAAATGCTTGTGATCAGATTATATATTACGTATAATAAGTGTGAAATTATTAATTAATTACTTATGTAAGAGTAAATTATTCTTAGTTCATAATACTACTAGAATTATTTTATTCCTTTGATGATTAGCATTTCAATTAATAATATCAATCGTTAAAATGTGATAATTAAATTTATCATTTCATTAATTTAAACTAATATTTCACGATAATTTAGGATTAATTCATTGTATGTGTTTAGGATAATTTTCAGGATAATTCAGAATTTTCCGTTTTGTTTTTCATTCTGCTTCTCTTCTTGTTTTTGTTAAATTTGAATTTATCATCGGCTTTGTATACTCTACCAATTTATACAAATTTCCAATTGCATTTTCATTTTCATTTCGAAATAATTTAAAAATTTTTAATTGAGACGACAATGCGTCAACTTCTACGGCATATAAGTATTGGTTTATGTAATTTCAAAAACTCTGTCAAAAGTATTCTTTTGAAATTTAACAAAAAAAAAAAGAGAAATTACAAATGTAATTGATTGGGTAGGAATTGATTGAAATAAACAAACAGTTGTTCAGCTAACTTTTTCCACTCAATAATTTTTTTTTTCAAAATATCTCTCTCTTTCTCTTTTTTCTTCTTTATCTTTCACTTTTCAAATTTTTTTTTTCTTTCATAATTTAACATTTTTAATGTATATTTCTTCAATTGTAAATCATAAAAATTATCTAATTAATTTGTGGATTTAAAGTTGGATTAAAAAAAAAAATTTATCCAAATCAATGAATAATTGAATGGAGAAATTCGTTACGCTTAAAAGCGGAATTTTTGTTACTGCACATTCTAGTTATCATTAATTAAAGGCTTTCATTAATCATCGTTCGCCTGACATCCAGCTAAATTGATGATGGTAGACAACGAAATTCAATCGAATTTTTATGAGACATTTGAATTTTTCTCAACCAGACATTAAATTGATTAAAATAGCAATATAAATGAAAATTATCAAGTTTCGAAAAATTGAAATTCGTTGTCTATCATTATCAATTTTTCTTTAAATTAATTTCTTCAAATTAACAACAATAACTTTGTTAAGTTTGATTTGCTAAAATTTTTAATTTAAATTCAATTAAAAAAGCTTTTCAAAGCTAAAACTATAATAAGCTATGCTGCTGCTGTTGGCCAGAAAGGTTTGCTGAATAATTAAGCTAAAAAGAAAATCTTTCACATTTAAAATAAATTTGTGTGTTTTTTTAAAATTTTCTTTATTTTCAATGCTAAATTTTGTCTTTGCTTATCAAAACTGAACTTCAAACATTATGTTGTTTTGCCTTTGTGTAAAGTGATGAATGAATCTTCCACACACAGTACCGTATTTTGTGAGAAATTTTTATCGCGCACAATACTGTTGGCTGGTGATTCCTTTATCACTTATCTGTCCAGAAAGACAAGAGAGAGGAGAGAGAGAGAGCGAGGGAGAGAGTTTGAAAAAGGAAAAGTTTTTTTTTAAGAAATCAAGTTTCGCTGTCAATTTCACTTTCTTTTGATTTTTACAAATTACATGCCTTTGAGTCATTTCAAATTCTTTGTCGGTGGTTCCAGTTAATCTTTCAAAAAGTCAATTTTCACAGTCATTTGATGCTTTTTGAACAATATTGACTGACATATGATGTAGTAATCTCAAAGCATTAGGATAAAGTTAATTAAATCGATTCTCAAAAGCAAGGATTTTTTCAATTCTTTTTTCCTCTCCTCTTCCTCTCTCTCTCCTTTCTCTCTCTCTCCCCTTTTCTCTTCCCATTCCTCTTTTTCCTTCTCTCTCTCATCCTATTCACAGAATTAATGTTACATTTTTAGTTTCAAGCTACAATTTTTATTTCTCTTGCCTAACAAATTCACTGACGTCATTGTTGTTTCCATAGACATTTTTGAAATTTCTTCAAATCCCATAAATGCATATTTTCGAAAATTGTTATTTCCCATTTGTTTATATTTTGCAAAATTTTTTTTTCCATTTGGCTTATTCAGAATTTTTAGCATTAAATTATAGTCGCTAAAAGTAGCAAACTTTGTATTTCATTTTTGACTAAATTCTTTCTAAATTATTTCTGAATTTTTCTCAGCAATTGATAAAGCACAGAAATTTGCGTGCATTTTTGCTATCATTAAAAATTATTTGGCAAATGAAAGAAAAGAAAAAGCAAATAAGTCATTGCTTTGTACATTGTTATGAATGAATTTTATTCTTAATGAGTATTACCGTAATTACATACTTCTATCCATCATCTAATTAAATGTCTATTCATGTTGACAGCAACATTGTATGCTTCATTAATTATTTTTATCTTTTCCCTACTAACAAAAAGTTAATAAACTTTCCACAATATTTCTTGGCTTTAATTTGCAAATATTTACGCTGATTGATGCAAGTTTAGAAGGCCTTTTAGTAAGATTGAATTATGATGCAAATTAGTGTCAACTATGAAATAACTTATTACTTCTTAGAAAGCTTCCTTCTTCTAACTTTCCTTATATTCTTAATTGAGCAATCTAATTTTCATTTATTTTATTTTTCAACATTTATCATTGCACATTTCTTCTTACACTTACTTACATGCTGCATGCTTGTTTGCAAATGCTCTCTTGCTTGTTTGTTTACATTTTGCAGTATGAATTATATGGAATTGATAAAAAATATGAGCAAATAAAAGTATTGTTTGCTCATATGTTAAATGAATTCAATTTACTTATTCTTACTGATTCTATATTTGAAAACAACTAAAGAATCGATAAAATTGCTAGTATGTAGTTGACAAGTTCGTTGACTGGTTGATTTAATTTAATTGTTGTGGCACTGAGGGACACTTCTTATGACCGAATCAATTTAATGAATGAACTGAATGGATGAATGTATTAGATGAATTAATGGCTTTTAAGTCTGAAATGTTAGAGTATGTTGTAGTAAGTTGGTGAATATGAATTTACAAAGCAAACAATTATAACTGTAATCGCATTTTACAGATCAAATTGAATTTTCGGTTTTGTTGACAGTAGGATATTTTGCTGAAATTGAATCGTATGAACAGCACTGATGTTTACCGATTTTTAATGTATCTTTTATCAGTTAGTAGGATATTTTCTTTCTGCTGAATATTTTTCCATTCATAATAATAACGGTTTCAATAGTTATAATTATCACAAGTAATGATAATAATTGTAATAATGCAAAATAGTCAAATTCACATTGAATGTATTAGACAATAATAGGGATAGTGATAGTAATAATCATAATAATAGGATAGTGATAGTGATAATCATAAATAATAGTAGGAATAGTGATAGTGATAACCATAAATAATAATAGGAATAAATAATAATAAAAGTGATAGTGAGAATAACAAAAAATTAAATTTTGCAATTCAGTCGTTTATGAAATAATTAAAATATCTCAACTATAACATCGCAACTAGCCATCCATTTAATTAATTTAACTAATGATAAGTTTAAGATAAACAGCATTACCATATAACATTTCATTGAGAAACGTTTTCTGAATAGCTAATTACTTCCTGTATGTCTTCAATATACAATTAATTATCAAAGCAATTATATGTAAGAACAGTAGTTTTATTAGATAACAGGTATATCTGTTATATTGATTGTTGTAATTAGAAATAACTATTTAGTTTAAGATAGTTATCTTGATATATTATCGTAATTGATAATACATCTATCAAAGTAATATTTATTTATTGTTATATCAATTATTATAATTACGATTGATTACTTCATTATATCCAGGAATTTCCTTTTTTTAGACATATTTCCAAGTAATGTTAATTAATTAAATAAGTGTTTTTTTTTTTTTTTGAATTTAAAAAGGGAAAATGTATGAAATGAAAATGATTCGTTCATAAGAAAAAAAAGTGAAATGTAAGATGAAATGAAATGAATTATAAATTGATCTGAAAATAATGGATCATCTAACACTCTCTGAACCATTTAACAACAACAAGCTATGGGTCTCGTTATGTTAAAATGAAAAGACAAATGTTTTAAAAGAGACTAAAGAGTAGAAAAAAACAGTGTTAGTTGAATTTTCCATTCTTCATGAACAAAATAATAGAATTGTTTTTAGGTTTGAAATTAAAACAAAGAAAGTGAATGTGTCATGGGAAGTTTTAAATTTTATTGGCAAGTATTATGATAAGTTCTAAATTTTCAAATTTTGTATTCTTATGAATTAAATTTTCAAATTTGGCACCTTTTTTCCCGCCAATTTTAAATTTAAATTACTTATTTAAAAATAACAAAATGACAGTTCTGATGAAAATTTCTTTTTTTGTTTACAAAATTAATTCATAAAAGTTTTGTAATTTAAAAGTATTTTGTATCTTTCCCAAACAACAAACATACATTTGTCTGCAAAGTGTCTGCCATTGTATTATTTAAAACAAATCTTTGCAGTAAAGTCCCCTGCTTGATCAGTGAAATTGTTGCTATTTTTTGTGAAGCAGTTGAAATAACAGACATTACAGCTGATAATTCCCTCTCTTCCTTCCCTTTCTCTTTCTATCATCCTCTCATATTGTTATCTCATAAATTTTGTCAAACTGATAATAACATTTGTTTCTATTTTTTTCCTCATTTTTTTTTTTGCAATATTAATGAAAATTTTCATTATCGCTCGTTTACAAGCACACACATACACACATACACACATACACACACATACACACATACACACATACACACACATACACACATA